>KN886721.1:58726-80283 GCA_000934455.1 Apostichopus parvimensis
ATTACAATCCAACATAAATTTGAACTTCAACACTGTTCTTATCAGAGTAGTTTGTCTGTGCAGTGTCTTGGAGACAACTCTAGGGTAGCATAGTAGGTGTACTTAAAGGAGAAATAAACCCTGCAGGGGTTTTGACTTCAGTGACCTCATAGAAGAGATTAATATTCTTACACCCTCTGTGAAATAACTAGTCCAAACTAACTTTGCCCAAATTTCCAGGAATTTCCTAATTATTTTCTCATGCCTACTGTGTTGGCGGCTATTATGTTAATTTCAATAACGAGGGCGCTTCAAAAATGACATCAGCGAGCCACATCGTAAGTTAGACGATTGCCCTCTCTGCATATGAATGGTACACTCTCGGAGATTGTTGGGAATTTGGTGCAATATGCCGTAGTGCCAAGCATTTGGTTGTGTAAACAGGAGAGGGGAGGAAGGAGCAGGGAAGGGAAAACGATATTATGTTATTCCTCAAAATAAACAAAACTGTTAACAAACTGCTTCTTCCACTGAAGAGCCTGTGTAAGAGAATGTGTAAAAGTAAGAGGGCCTGACGTTTCGACTTTTGATCCTAGCAAGATCTTCTTCAGAGGCTGAATGACAGTGTATTGGAAGAAAAATTTGACTAGATATTAGTTAATATTGTGAACGGCGCATAGAAAATGTTTGGCTCAGAACCATTCAGGTCTTGCAATTACAGCCGCTGTAAAACCCTCATTGTTTTATAACAAAATACACACATTTACTCTCGAAAAAAATATTTTTTCTATTGCTAAAGACGTTTAGAATGTACTATACATGAAAAACAGACTTTTTATCTAACACAATATATTTCATTCTAGTTTGCTTGTGCAATTTTAATTATTGTTGGTATTGGCAAATGCCATATGTGGCTCGCTTACGTCACGAAACAAGTGGGGACTGTCGCAATTCAAACAACAATGGCAACTCCCATTGGTGACAATTAAATCGATTTTTAAGGTTGACAGAAATGTTTTCAAGCATTCATGTTGCTTCAATTGTAAAGAGTGTACTGCAAAATGGTATTCTCTAAGCCGAAAATGCTAGGGTTTTATTTTATCCTTTCATATCATTAAGAACTCACCTCTCCAGGGGAAGGGTCAGTCTTGCTTACACAAGTTGCATTATTTTCACATATATCCTGACTGCAGTTTGTCATAACCTATAAAAACATAAATACAAGATAAAATGTGTGTAATGAATATTAAATACTGGAATGACGTTTTCGTTTTTATGGCCAGATCTGGCCAGTGGCACCTCCTATTGACAACCTCTGGTGTGGCGCTAAACATTGACACCAGAATTTAATTAAACATAGTTACACCTGCAAAGCAAATCAATGGACCAGATAAAAATAATAAGAATTCATTTTGCCGCCCCCCCCCCCCCTCCCTCCCTACAACCATCAGAAACATTTGTGCAAAAATTGTCAATTTCCCTCAATAGCCATTAACTCAACACATTGATAGTCAAAATGCAACTCACCATGAATTCACAGAAATCACCTATGTAACTCTCCGGACATTCGCATGTAAACATGTCGATACCGTCCATGCAAGTCGATCCATTTGTGCAATTACCTTCGACGCAGTCATCTTTGTCCACGGAACAGTTTTTGCCTTCGTATCCTGCGGGACACAGACAATCGTAACCCATGAGCAGATCTAGACAGGTAGCTCCATTGAGGCACGGGCTGGAATCGCACTCGTCTATCTCCACGTCGCACTTCTGGCCTTCGAATCCGGTTCCTTCGCAGGAGCACGAAAAGGCCTCCCACTCATCGATGCAGCTACCGTTGTTCTGACAATCGTCGGTTCCACAGACATCTCTACTGATGCACCCGATAACTACTTCTCCGCCTGCAAGATCAAACTTTTCCGGCAGTTCAGGGTTGTATTCATTGGGGGCAAAAACTGGAAGAAGATGTCCACCGATCCTGACGTCCTCTAGGCAACCGATAAATCCTACGACACTTTGAAATGGTGAACTGCCCTGAAACTCGGCCCCACCAACCTGTACCGGTGTTTTCATTGGCCCTGTTATCATACTCTGGAGACTAGTTATGTCAATGTCATCTACTTTTACTTCAGTATTGTCGACCACCACAGAAACGCTATCGTCTAAAAATTGAATGTGGACATCATGCCAGATTCCATCGTTTACCATAACGGAAGTATTCAAGGTTCCAACACCATTGTTAATAAGGGGAAACGTAATTTGCAAGAAACTTTCATGTATTACGATGTTAATGAAAGTAGAATCGTCGGTCGTGGCTGCTCGGAAGATAACCGCATATTCACTTCTGGTTCTCAGTCTTAGACTGATGTTATTCAGAGACTCATCGGCGTTAATATTGTTTGTATAGCTGAGTATAGTAGCTTCCTGAAAGGTGCCAGCTGCAACACCTGGTATTTAAAATAGAAAAAAGAAAAATGAAATATAAAAAAGAGAGATACTGGATAATATTAGCATGCATGGATTGCTTTCTACAAGGTGCATAGATGGTGTTACAGCCAAACTCTATATCAAGCCTCGGTTTTGATTGCAAAAGGATTTTTAGAGAAAACAAAAAATCAAAATTACTAATACTTCTGTCCTCATCATATAACAGTGAGTCTACCGTAAAACAGGTTTATGTTTATATCCAATTCTGTGGACATTAGGATAATTAAAAGAGAAGCAATCTCATTAAAATTAACATTAATTGATAAAGAAGAGTGTAATAAGCTCTTCTTACAACACCTAAGAACCCACCCCCCCCCCCCCCCCTGCAAATCAGAAAGCCGACATGCTTAGTGCCTGTCACACTATACATGAAAACATTGTAGCACTGCACATAAGATATATTCAAGATTTTGTTAAGGAATCAAATTAAGTATTCTATGATACTTATGTATGAACAATCAACATAATGTCATATGAATGAGTCCCATTCATGAGTTCTTTATTTTTAGTTCTTTTTTTAAATATTTTCATAGTGAATATAAATAGTGATGCAACTGAACACAATGAAAAAAACATTATGTTATAAATTTTACTAATTTAACAAGAACAATTGAAAACCAACTCCACCAAAAAAAGAACAACTAATAAGCAAAGAAAACTAAAACTAATGAACTACTTGAAATCATTAAAAATTCATATACCAGCAGCTGTGGGATGTCACATTTTAGACTTTGCTCGATTCTTTGTTTTTTGAAACAAACATCGACTTACATTCAAAGCTCTCGTCTCTCTCAATGCACGTTGAATTCTCTGGACAGGGGTCTCTGGTTGGACCACAGATTGTCTCATTTTCACAGTTCTTTCCTGTAAAGCCAAAAGTACATTCACAGGAATAATCATTCCACAGGCCGTTCTGTAGACAGCTGCCGTTGTTTGAACAAGGGGAGAGTTGGCACAGATCGTCACTCGCACAGCTGTTATTTAGGACGTCTCTGGAGGTGGTAGTGTTCATCGGGAGTGATGTATGGGCCGCCGCATCGGGTAGAGGGAAGAACTCCAACGAGTACTCGTTGTATTTCACATCTAAGATGCATCCCTTGAAGTAACCTACTTGATCAAGTACGGAGGGAATGGATGCGCTCGTAAAATCTGGCACGCCACCGATCCAGTACTCGTCGAAATCAGGCTCTGACGTATCGTCGATGATAACGTTTTTGGATTCGCTTCTCGTCCCAGAGGAGTCTTTCACAGAGAGGCTTACATCTCCGGACTGTCGATCGAACTCGACCAGATGAAATTCACCATCGTTGAGACGTGGACCGGTGGTGGTGAGAGCATCCATTGGTTGATTTCCTCCGAGTGATAGGTCAGCGGTCAGCTGACCATCCGTAAGATAAATTGTAATGTAACTTGCATCCTTGTAGGTTAGGAACAGTAGGCCGGCTTCCCGTCTTGTTCTGAACTGAAATCTAATCATGTTGGCCGATGATACTGTGCTGGCGGTACTAAAACTGGCATAACTGGTCAGATTTTCAAAACTGAAAGTACCAACTGTAAATTCTGGGGACCAAAAAAATATAAAATAATAGTACACAGGTAATATTTATCAAATCAAATATTTTGCTCCCCACCTACCCCTCCCCCCCCACCTCCCCAATACACTCCCCAATATGGCCCTTGCATGCAAGCCTCTGCTGTCAGAAATGTTGACGCAAGTGTTTGTTTAGTTCACTTGCACACTTTATGTACCTACTACAATGTCTATGTTATATCAGATGTGAAAATAATAAAGACATAAACTGTTCAACTGAATAATAGTAACATTGTGACAGTCAAGACTGAATTTGTTTCAAGGAACCATTTCTTTTATATTAAGTTTATCTTATTATCAAGCAGTCATGGCATTAATGCTGGTTAGTGTTGTCTCAATATTTTAGCATGGTTAATAATACAATTGAATTGAAATTCTATACAGAACTGATTTCCAGGAAGTCATTTTACATCAATTGACTTTATGTAACTTTATGTATTAAGGTTGCTCACCCCTGCTGCAGTCTTTGCCTGTGTAACCATTGTCACATTCACATGAAAAGTCCCACCATCTATCGGCACATGTTCCCTGTTCAGTACATGTTGAAATGTTACACTGGTTCTCTCTGGGGCATCCTCCATCAATACCTTCAGGACCTTGTTTCTCTAGTTCCACGATGTCAAAGTAAGTACTTGTATTAAGGTTCTGTACATCTCGCATGCAACCTACATATTTGGAGTAGCAAGTGAAAATAATTTTGCATTACAGGCTGCAACTGACGGTTTCATAAAAAAAACAGTAGAATGTCCATTCACCATGAGAGACATAAACAATAGGCAAATGTACATGTTCGTTTCTTTATTAGTTAGGTTTACATTCTTGTTCAGGGTCAAGGCCCTCTCACAAGACTTTACAACCCTGGTCATTGGTAACTTGACACACCTACACACCAAAGTGTGTACAATTCAATCAATCTCTCCTGGGGCACCACAGTGCACCACAACCACGTTTCCCCCGGGGGACTTTCCCATAGGGTGCAGCCACAAACCGGTGCAAACAACTATAATTACAAGTTACCTCGCAAGTCCCCATTTATACACCTGGGCGAAGAGAGGCAATGGAGATAAAGCGCCTTGCCCAAGGACACAACGCAATGATCAAGCCAGGGCTCGAACTTGTAATCCTTAGATCACAAGTCCACTGCCTTAACCACTAGACCACAACGCCCTCAACATACTTTGTTTCATCCTTAACATGAAGTTGTGTGAACATCTTAACTTTGCTTTGTCGAATCCGGGCCTCTGATTGTTATAGTAAATATCTAAAACACATCTTCATCCATACATCAGAGATAATCAAACCATTCGTTATTAGTTTTTCCTGACTAATACAGTCAACTAAATTAACAATCACAGGTCGGAACACCGGTACTAGCCAACAATTTTCTTTGCTCTTTTCAATTTTTATTACCAACATTTATATTCTGGTAAGATTACAGATGAGATTTTTAAATTTTTCTTTTTTAAACAGCCTAAACTATATTCTGCCAAACTATATTCTGCCACAGAGAAAGGGTGGAAGAGCAACCCATTGTGAATGTTTTATGCAAACTCAATGACCCTCAGCCATTTATTTTATTCACAAATATTGCCAATAAACAAGCTCTGGGAAAGGAGGGTGCTCACAGGGTTACCGAGAACTCTAAACACGGTACAGCCAGAGAGAGTGCAAATGTGACTTGGCGGAGTTAATCAAATCAAGATCACAATATGGTCTCATCAAATGCTAAATTATTGTATATCAGGCCTTTTCCATTTGAAATCTGCCTGATTTCTGAATGTGCGTTCAAGACGTATTACACTGCATTGGACACGCTTGAACAAAGTTGCTCTCAATATATATAATAGTGAATGCAACTCAAAATAGTTACTTGGAAACTTGCGGACAAACTTTGAGAGAGCAAAGATATAAATTGGCCAGGATCTAATTCCAACATCTGCCGACCAATGTGGAAACACTCGAGAGTAGTACGTTTAGTATAGCCAGTATTGCGAAATTCGGAACACTGCGAATTTCGGACACCCCTATGAAATGCACAATTTCACCATGACAACCTATAGCAGCAGCCAATTACACGAAAAACTACGAAGATACAGATACTTTCTCTCTAAAATGACCCGTGTGCAAGTAAATACTTACATATTTGTCAATAAAATGACGGAGATCTATGAAGTCTGTTATAATTACTGAAAGAGCAACTGCGCCACCAATTTTATCACCAGCGCCACACTGTGGTAACGAGTGTCCGAATTTTGCAATACTCTAGCAAAGAAATACCAGTTCCACAATCACGAAGAATCTTCTTTTTTTACAACGTGAAAGCAGTTTGCAGGAAAGAAAGTTTGGCCGTGTATCTTAAAATAACACACTTCTCCCACCATATCAAGTATATTTTCAGGTGATTTATACCAGAAGATATAGTTTTGGGGTGATTTAAGGCTTAGGTGTCCGAAATTCGAAGTGTCCATGCTATATATGAGCAATAGAACTTGTTTCTAAATGTCATTGCTTTCGAACCATTTTCTCATATCTACCACACAACCTCATGTGCGCAGTTTCAAATGACACTCAAACATTTTACACCAGAACATTACTGTAACACTGCATACAAGATTTTCAATATTTGACTGCCAAGAATTATAATATTAGTTCTGGCAACTCACCTAAGGGTGAATCTCCACACTAAATATGAAGTTAAATTCAGTTTTACTTCAGAGGAAAAATATCCTGAAAGGTTTAATGACTTTGGCTCTGGTGACCTGAGATGCCCCCTGAGTCCATGACCTCCCCCCAAAATCTGTAGGTTAAGTGCACTCATTATTATAAGCCATTACACAGGGCATGCATTTCCTTCAAGCTTTACTTTAGAAGTTACATTGTTTATACGCTTTTCAAATTTTGATGATCTTTACCCTACACAGGTTCTGCTACAGAATAACTTTCATCAGAGTACCAGATATGAAATTGAACCATGTTTGTTTTTGAGTTTGTGTTTACAATCTAAAGTGTTACACAAGTTACACACCCATGTCCACTCTCATACACATAAACACCATTACAATGTCATAAATTCCGTTAGCCTGCAGCGAGGAATCAATACGACTACATTCTCCTTACCAACATACTCCCCATCTCCTCCAATTTCCATCGCGCTTAATCGAAAGAGGTTTGTAAGTGTGAGAGAGTCTTGGCAAGTACTGCCATCACATGAATCAGAACCATCACTTGGTATGTTACTCAATCCAACAGTTACAGTAACATTAAATACAAACAAATCCAGGGATTCAAGAACCACTTTGTGCCACTTCCCATCGTTTAGGGATTGTCCGATAGTAACTGCAGTTTCAACAGCCAACTGCCTCTTCATCTCTGACAGCTTTAATCTCCCATTACTGAGCGACAGATTTAAATGATCTGATGTTACACCACTAAAAAGGAGCACAACATTGGGCAAAGTAGTTTTAAAAGACAGTGTATAATTCAGAATTTCCTCATTGAAAGTTCCTTCATCTTCAAATATATCGTGATCAGTCCTGAATGATATAACTGTGCTCATTTCACAGCTTGGACCTCTAAACCCATCATCACACAAGCAGCTGTAGCTGTGGCCATTGAGATCAGAATACCGAGGGACACAGGTGCCTCCATTATTACAGGTAATACCATCACACCCTGTCAAAGTTATGTTACACACATCACCGCCGAAACCATCCAGACACTGGCACTGAAAGCTCCCGTCTGGTCCGCTAACGCAAGTGGCAGAATTCTTGCAAGGATTGGCACTGCAGGTCGGCGACGAACAAGTGGCTCCCGCCCACATATCGGTGCAGTTGCATGTAAACTGGACAACACCGTCAATGCATGTGCCTCCATTTTGGCAGGGGTCGGATTCGCAATCGTTAACATTGATGCTGCAGTCGGATCCCGAATAGCCTTCCGCACAAGTACAGTTGTACCCGTTTGTCCGATCACTACAAGATCCTCCGTTCTGGCAGGGCGTGGAACCGCAGTCATCAATGTCATTCTGACAACTGTCACCTGTGAAGCCGCTCCCCGTGCAGTTACAGAAGAAGCTGCATATAAAAGGAAAGCAGAAATGTGCCAAAGTAAAAACATGAAGGTGTGAAGTAAACAATAATGTCAAAGGGACAGCAATAATGTACCAAAAGTCCACGATCAAGAATTTCACGTCGTTTGCTTCTTCCATCTTTCTATGATGGTGCATGAATATCGACCAGATTTAAATAAACAGTGTCAGCATCCCCCCCCCCCCCAACACCAGCATCAAATTATTTGTTGCAAAACTTGTCAAAATGTGGCAAAATGCCAAGGTCATGCTTCCTTCCAAAACAGAAAGGTGTGCAATACAGCATCATTTAGAAGCATGCAACTTACAATTCTTGAATTCTAAAATTGGAAACTTGAATTTAATAGTTGGCTTTCTATGGGAGAACTACCATTCTTATCAGTTGTTCTACCAACTGACTGTTTTCTGAGGAATTCAACGTCATCAAGTCGCTAACTCAAGTGTCATATCAGAAAAACTTCGTATTTAATTTTGTGACAAAATTTTTTAGTCATGATTTTAAAAAGTAACCTATGGAGGTTAATTTGGTGCATTTGTTCCATTGCATCCGTGTATACAAGTTTGTAGGAGATCAGCCCTACAACTTAACAACTTTTGCCACTTGCTAAATACTGCAGGTGCCTAAAACGTTTATTGCCTGAAAACAAGTACTCACTGGTAACTTCATGAACAAAAAACACATCAGTGAACATACAGGGTTGTGAGAGCACATAGCTTAATATTTGTGGGGAATGTGTTGGCAGGAACTTGCCTACTGATACATTTTTTCTTCTTCTGGCAAAACAAAGAATTCCACTGGCATGTAGCCGGTAAATAGCCCAGATTTCCAGGCCTGTGGTATGCTCAAATAAAATGCAATCTCAAGCAGGTTGTACAGCCAATAAGGTGCAAACTACACACTCCATTGTCACACTGAAGTACAACCCTATATAATCAAATACAAAACAGGACAACTTTAGACCATTTGGTAGCTACCCCATTCCCTTAATCCTCTTTGTCCCTCCACTGTTTATCTCCTACCTATCCTCTTCCCCTGTTGGTTTCTTTCTTTCTTCTCTCCATCCCTTGTCTACTAATCCCCTTACATCCATCTCTTTGTGTTCACCATGCCCATTAACCTGTCTGTATTCTGTGCGTGTTTTTATCCCTTCTGTTACTGTTACTTGTCATTTAGCCTTTGAGGAAGATCCTGCTAGGATCGAAACGTCAGGCCAACTTACTTTTACACATTTGGTAGCTTGTTAGAAAAAGTTCACATTACATCAATTTGAAGACCAAGAACTTGGTGCCCTATTCAGTGTCTACATTAGTATAATTAGTCTTACCTATTAACCAGGTTTTGGCACACACCATTCATGCAAGGCTCTGTACTGCAATGGTCCTCATCTGTACAGACACCGGAAAATGTTTCTGGAAAGAAAAGGTAAACAACATGTCTAGTTTGACTATTAATGTTAAACTTTCTGATAGTTGAATACAATTAAAGCAGCTTTTAGCGGACAATCTTTAATACCAAACAGCCCAATTTAAACTCAAAATATGATTTGCAATTGATCAAATACAGGTTACTAGTAGATCAGGTTTTTCTTTTTTCCCCACCAAATGAAGCACTTATATATATGTGATTTCACAGATTTAATTGATTTTAAGCCTTCATTATTACCGAGGCTATGGTTGTTGTTTCAAAAAGAATGCATGACACCAACTGCAATGCAACTTTGTAAGTAGGTCAGTTATGTCTCTATGTGATCTGTTTACATCACTGTATCCTGTTTTACATGGATTTTCCCCAATTTTTTGGATAACCTCCCTCTTCTGAGGGATGGATAGTTGTCGATCTCCCTATTAATAATAATGATGATAATTCTCAGTTCTATATTAGCGCAACTTACAATAAAGTCTCGCCGCGCTGTACTTAACCCTGGTCATTGGTAACTTGTCACACCTACACACCAAAGTGTGCACAATTCAAACAATCTTTCCTGCGGCACCACAGTGCACCGTAGCCATGTGTCCCCTGGGGGACTTCCCATAGGGTGCAGCCACAATCCGGCGCATGCAACTATATTTACAAGTCACCTCGCAAGTCCCCATTTATACACCTGGGTGAAGAGAGGCAATGGAGATAAAGTGCCTTGCCCAAGGACACAACGCAATGATCTGGCCAGGGCTCGAACCTGTAATCATTAGATCTGCCTTAACCACAACGCCCTTAAGACCCTTCAGAGAATCCTCCCTTTATGAGTCATTTGACATTACCCTTGCACATCAATTGGTTAGTTAGACAGTGTCACTGTGCTACTACTGACTTCTTACAGATTTTACAGTGCTTTCATAGGAGAATACTGTACATTGCTAGTGACACACTGAATATAGAATGCAACTAAACTGGAACTTCCTTGTATGTGAACTTATAATTCATGATTTTGCCAAGATTTAGTTTACACATAGTTAGTTTAGAGACCCAAGGATCAGGAAGCGTTACAGTAGCTTATTTGAGACCCTATCCGTGTTAGCTTGTGGATGAACACTGGCTTATTTCAAGCCTTCTCTTTTTGATAAGTGTTCAGAGGAAACCGAGGCAGGGGTGTGAAGAGTTCAACCTTGAACATGCATGAAAATATACCAAGTTAGTCCTTGAAATACAAATAATGCTATGTACTTTAACTTGTGCACACAGCCCCCAAATATATGACCTTGAAGTTTGTATAAATTTAGTGGAGATTCTGACACTGCACAAACACGGAACTTGATCCAAACAAAATGTGACCTTCAATAATACTGCAGTACAGTATAAGCATTCAGTCAATTAGGTTACTACTGTGCACTGTACAGGTACCCTGATATCGTTGGGGACACTATGCAAGAATGTTACGAGTTTGTAGGCATGGGTAGATCATCGTTGTGCATATGTATGGAGGAGACAGGTAAGAGAGGAGTGAAGTAAAACTACATGTATCCTGTTTAAGTACTCACAAATTGACTCACAGTGACTTGACTCGAGTTAACCCTGGGAAGTTTTCTGCTTTTTACTTGACTTTAAGCACTTTAGACTTATGTGTTTAATACTTTGACTTACAAAGAGCAACCTAGCAGATGACTTGACTATGTCAGTTTAATTGCCTTGAGTCAACTTGAGACTGAATCCCACGATGACTTGTTTCAGCACTGAATGTTAAGCATTGATGCTTTATAAAACAAGTCTTAGCGATGTGAATGTGGAAGTCATAGATTACAATACAGTTTAATACAAGGTTCCGATTTATCAATTTCCGGCATTTTTTTTTTTTTATATTTGCTGAAAAGATCGTCTGATACCATCAAGTCTAAATACTGGTTGTCTTGGTTTGGAAAACTTGTGAACTAGTCCCAAGCCTTTGAAGCTTAGAATTTGTTTCTTTACACTTTCAGGTTATTTTGCAAGGTAAACATGAACATGTAAACAATTTTTATTGAAACAGTGGAGAGTAGCAGATTTTTCTTACCAGCTGGGCACACACATGTGTAACCACCAGGAAATGGATCACACGTAGCATTATTACTGCAAGGACTACCGTTACATGAGCCGAGTCCTGAAAAGAAAAAAACACATGTACATGTAAAAATATTTAAAACTATGAACCATATGAATTCATAAAAAAGCAAAGTCACAAATTAATACAATTTAAGTTTGTCCATTTATTTGAACTTCCAGGACTACGCAATTCCAAGGGCTACTTATGCTGAAAATCATATATTAATGACCTTACTGAGTTAAACTAAGTGAAGTGGTTGAAATCATACTTTCCAAATCAACTCTAACAATGCAACCAAATATTTTGGAGGTACCATCTGTGCATGCATTGTTTCACCCTTTGACCTTTTTGTACAGGACAATTGTTATAAACCATTTACAGCAATTCCATATATACCACCACATGATATTTCCAGTACCATATAAGTCAAGTAGGGTATCTACAGTATAGGACACAGAAACATGTTTTTTATGAAGGCTTTGGAAAAGAAAACCATGCATTTTATGGTCCTCATGTCCAATGTTACCAGCTCAATACTAACCAACTGTGTATTTTGAATGAATTTTGGCTGTCCATGGCGTGCACTGTATGTTATGTGTACAAATACTGTTTGGTCGTGGAACCTGTTCATAACCTAGTCTGTCAATAGGCTGGGAGAGTGACTAGCCAGTCTTTCACAGTGGAATATTATCAATGGATAACTCTTCCTTCATAACTTTCCAATTCTGTGTAATTGTATGTGAGGTATCGCATGATAATTACTCGCATCAGACCATAGTAGATTCACATTTTAATAGTATGTGTTCCCTAACACATTAGTTTACATACATTATAACTGTATAGAGAGTGTAGGATCGTGCAAATGCCTATCACTGAAAGTTTCATACTGTTACACATTGACCTTTGACTTATTGTGTAATACTCCTCCATGATGAGAGTGTGAAGTCTATTAAAGGCATTGAAGACTCGCCCCAAACCATGTGCCGCGCTCTGAAAAAGTTAACTTTCCGTTGCTTGCAAGTGAAGTTTTCCTTGTTTGCCACAAAATGCAGACAGAAACGTGATACCTTGTATCTTTTTTCTAGACCTGAGATGTCCTTCGTTGCTAGGTACACTGTGTTGTGGGTATTGACCGTAGGTGTAGGCTATGTATTGACTGGTACACTAGTGTCTAATTACTGACAGTAGCAAGCTGTGTTATTATTTTCTGGGATCGATGGTGGTGTCTAACACTTCTGTTACACCTCATTCGAAACTAGGTCAGATTACCGGCATCAGACGTTTCTTTGTGCGCGAGTCTTCACACCCTTTAAATCTTGTCTCAGTGTCTAAACTAGCTTATAATACAGAGATCTGTTCACTACTGGTGTTCATTACAGGATACGTAGTAATCCTCCACATCTTTTCACTCCAGGAATATCATTTTCTTATTGATCAGTAAATTCACAAATGCTTTCCCATTGTCTATTGAACTGTGTGTGAGGTTCTTGAAGGGATGGATTGCATGCCCCACTATGTGTGTTATTCTCGCATCCTTGACACACGAACATTCTGAGCGGTGTTTACAGAATACTAATTATGCCTATCAATATAGGAAATAATTTATGGTATTTAAATTCCATATATATGTGCAAAGCTGTGCTGCTCTACATGGCCACCAACAGTAATGTAAATATTATCTTTAAATTGAATAAAATGAATCGGGTAAATGGCAACTTACCGCATGTCGTGCTGTTTTCTATAAGGCAAGTATCCCACTCTACGTTTGTGTGGGATACCGCCATGCAGAGACCCAACCCAGCATCGGTACCCATGTTATCTATCACACAACCAGTGAAACCTTCACCAATGACCAGATCAGACCCGGACAAATCTAGGGTCAATAGTTCGGGATTTTTGCTGTCGTTCGCTAAAAGTTCTGCCAAAACTTCTACCACTCCATCTACGGTCAGGGTCAAAGTACCATTACTTGTGGCAAACTGTAAAGAGACCCTCCTTAATGTTAGATTTGCACCAATGTCCTCCGAACCCATGGTGTCTCCACTCTCCCATCGGACGGTGATCACGGATGTCGACTCATTGGCCGAAAGCTGAAAGAAATCTCCGTTGGTGCCATTCTGTTGGAGGATTGTACCTCCGAGACAAGTTCGAAATGAAAACTCTGTTTTGGATAGGTCTAAAGTTCTTGAGACTGTTACTGAGGCAGACCCATCAAAGTAAGCCCTCGAAGTATTCATGGGTACATCATTGCACGTTTGGCCACTGGAAATGTGTAGAAGATCTAGATGGAAAAAGGAGATACAGAAAATTTACATTTGTGAATCTTCTCAGCGAAATTAATAGAAAATACATTACCAAAATTCCATAAAAAAAGCTGACAATGTTGTAAAAAAGTTCAACCAAAAATATTTCATATTCTGTCAATTTCTGTGAGTTTCTCACTGTACTTTACGTCCGTATAGATGGACAAATTCAGTGCCAAAACATGATGTGCCGATTTTCAATGCTCTGCACTTTCTCTCGTAAATTACTATGTTCCCTGTGTACAAAACCCGCTACAAATCTTTCAACTTGAACTGAATAACATAGCACACTCACTAGAAGTGGAATAAAGTGCAAAAATGGAAGGAAATGAATCGAATTAATTTATTATAATTATTTTAATATATTTTAATTTAGTATTACTGTATGTAAAGTAGTCTACTGAATAACAAGTTTAACAGCTACAGTAAAACCACATGTACAGTACTCAACAGATGGGACTTAGAGCTTGGTTTACCCAAAGCACAGATAGTGCTAGTTTATGTTCAGTAATCCAGTTAATACTTACGACTACTACAAATTGTCAGACTAGTGTGAATAATGCTCGCTATAAGTAATACTTTTAATAATGAAGCTCCTCTTAAGAAACCAGTCCGCCCTAAATTTCACAAACTGCTTTTACTCGGAGGAGTGAAATGAGATTTGAACATACAGAAATTAAGGAGACCTGAAAGATTGGATAAAGACACTTGGAAAATGAGGCTAAAACAAACAGTTTCTAGTTGGCCAACTGTGTGATGTTGTGTAAAAGAACAACTGTGACGTACGTACTTGGTGTTTAGATCTAAACGTTGAGAGATCTAGAACAATTTTCCAAGTGGGATGTTTCATTCATTAAAGAATAACATGGATCCATATGTTCTTTGTCAAGTGTTAGGTTTATTTACAAAAAGAGAATCACAAGTCTCAGGTTTCTTCTTCCAGTTGCCTGTTAGACTGTGTAACGATAATCAAGTCCAATATTTGATGTATTGGATAGATTTGTTTATTGGTTCTTTAAGGCGTTGTAGTTTCCTGCCCGAGAACCTTTTGGGTGCATATAACTATCACATATCACAACATACACATACTGTATTTGATATCTAATCATTATATTTACTTCCTTGTGACAAGGTAGAGTTCACTGTGATGACTCAACATACAACTCTCAACTCATGAACACAAAGACCAACAACAGACAAACAACATGTACCTGTTAGACAAGGGCATTTGCCAAAGAGTGCAAACACTAACAATCCATGAATCACAATGCAAACAATGTAATTGACTTTGATATTTGCGCATTTCTTTATATTGAAGTTAATATCTAGTACTACAGTATGTGAATGACCTCAGAGTTAATACTGATTCCTAAATAGCATTTAAGTTGATCTGGAGTTTAAAAACTAGGCCAGATATTTTACTTCCCTGCAGAGCACAGTTTGGTACAGCTTCCGTGTGTGTACTGTTCAGTATTTAACCACTCTACTGAACAACTTCTCTTGCAAAGACATTCTATACTGGTAGCCTTGGGCACATGTACTATCATGTTAGATCATGGTTGCTTTTCATGACCCAATATAATTAATTTCAACTTCTACTAGATTAATAGACTGAACTGATATTACATTCTTCCAGAGGCAACTAATTATTTCCTATTGTATATGCAGGTATATAAACTAAGTACTATGGTGTATGAGGTTTGTGAATTAATTCCCTCATAATGTGGAATTTTAATTAGATGACATACCTGTTTTGTTTTGCAGATTGAAGATAACAAACAATTTCAGCATTGACTTATTTAAGTATATCCAGGATAGGCTTGCCATAATGACAAATTCTGGGGAAAAAGTAAACTTGTGTAACTTAAAGAGTATCTATGTTACTAGTTACCATACTACACTACACATTGTTTATCTCTCTAAGAAATCAGCGGGTGAACTTTAATTGATGACTAACACATACTATAGCAATAACAAGTTTAACTCTGTTTGGTATTGTAACTCCGACTCGCTTGGAAAAAATCAGCTGCTATAGATCAAATTATAACAGAGACTGGTGATACTGTCCATCGTTAGGACAACAGAAACTCGTGATACTGTCGACAGTTAGGAGTCGGGAGCATGGTTAATTATGAGGATACAAATACAAAGTTAAGTTCTGTCCTTTAAGGACCCTTTCACAGTATGAACACAATAATAATATACCAGTCGGACATCCAACATTCCAACAGTATCATTGTTATCACAAAGACACCAGGTATGAGTTGCAAGTTATACTACTGTATGTACAGGTACATATGAGAAATTTACAGGAACTTAAAACATCAGTTACAAAGTTCTTCAAACAAATGCACTGTTTGGTTAGGTATTTTCTTCTTTTCTCATGTGACTTTCTTATTGTTAATTCAAATTTGTATTTGATATCTACCATTCTCTATTATGATGTTGTAACAATAGAACCATTGAACCACAACTACAGTGTACAGTATAAACTGTACATAATATGCAGATAACAAAATCAGCTTTATATCTAGAGCTTACTGTAATGTGCAGAGACCAGATTTAATAAAACTACAGTCTTATTCAAATTATGATTCATACGCTTTTCGCTTTGTTTAAGCACAAGTGCTGCTTTCTTTCCAAGCTCCCCTGGGCACAAAGTCCATATCAGTTTTTCACACAATGCACAAGATACCGTACCATTAGGCACACACCGTACAGTTAATCTATTAATGCCCTAATGGGGTTGGGGCTGACATATTGCAAGGAGGTATATATAAATACTATTTAGTATTTACTAAACATATTGCACAGTAAGAGATCAAAACCATAAGTATGCTTTGTACTGTACATGTATGGTTAACACTTGACAAGTGTCCAAGTGCAATAAGAAAGGAAAAGCCTAAAGTAACATTCTTCACTTCTTTACAATGTCAAATATTACTGCAGGACAGCCTTTAATGTTCAATTTGAGTAATGAGTAGTGACTATATAATACAAAACCCATTCAAATCACTACACAGGTAATTATAATATTCAATGAGGTATTATTATAAATTTAACACATTGCACAGTAACAGATCAAAGCATTTAACATGTGTCTAAAAGTGGTAAACACTTGACAAGACTTGCAATAGAAAACAGCAGCCTAAAGTATGATTCTTAAATTGTGTACATGTACAGTATATTCTGCATGATGGTCTTAACAATTCAGCAGTACTACTGATTATCATGTACAAACCCTTCAAATCACTATACAGTATGATGATCTAAGTTCAGACATTTGTTTGTTTACAGCGAATTACAGCACATTAGAAGTGCTTGCAAAGCAAAAAATATCACAGAAAATGTGTGCTGACCTATCATAAATTTAAATGATTCAACTTTGAAAAAATTGTAGATCTATAAAGCTAGACAACACTGAGGAATTTGAGGTAGACTTACTCCACATCATCTATTCATAACATTTTAGATTCTGTAACTGAATTTTTCTTCCAAACACGCTACAGATTGTTTTTAAGGAGCTTCTAGGTGTGTAAAGACAACAAACTTACCTTTGATAGCCTCCATCACAAATGCACAAAGTTAAACAAATATTGCATACATACCAAAAAGGGCAGACACTTCTAAAGGTACCTTACACTAAAATATATCAATGTACGATAAGGTTCGGTGAGCATACTTTAATGAAACATTCACGGCCAAGCTGTCTGCTTGAGCATGGAGTCAAATCATTCATGTACAGTACTGTAATTCAAAATGTCATACTGCATGCTAATCTTTAAATGGCATTGTCTGGCTTGAAAATATAAATTTAGCAATTATTTTGATCATCGTCTGGTGTGCATCACTATTCCACTCGAAAGGGAACAGATATTACATATGATCTTAGCCAAAAGGTACTGTAAAATATTGTGATTGTGTATGGCCGCCTCCATGGGTACCAGCAGCCAGTAGACTCAATGTCCCTATAATACTTAATATAGTACTTACTGTAGATGTACATCAAGCTTTGTGACAACAGTTTATCTTGAATATTAGCAACTTTCTGACATCCAATGGTGTACAGTATAACATGAGCACAGTAGGAAGAATATATCTGATCTGACATACTTTATCTTTAGAACACAACAGCACTATAAATGGATAGTGATTTTCTACAGTTAGACTTAGTTTATGTAAACTTTTATCATCATAATATATATCATCATAATATATATATTATATAAAAGTATATATATATGCACTACTTTGTCAAAAACACAAATGAGAGACTGGCAAGCACACTTCCAAAAGGGTTCACTTTGCATTGTTCATCAATGATATCAAGAAAAGACAATGATAGTGATCATGCCAAGCACCCTCTGTATCCTCATAACTTGCCAAAATATAGACTACAATCATTAAGAAATATTGCAATCATTATTAAAAGAGAACCTCTTGAAAAACCTAAGTTGTTAAATATCATGAATGCTAAACTTTTAGTTACAAACTATTAACCTTTCACATTTGAAACCTAAAACACTAATATTATAGTTTGTATTTTTTTTCTTTTCACTCTTATTTAAGAATATTTTTATAGGCTATATTAGGATTATAAATAAATAAAATGAGAGTTGATATGATAAAAGCATGAAAGTTTCCGATGCAAACCTTGTATTCTTTATTCTCCTATTTATGAGTAGTTTTATATTTAGCCTATCTTGGAGTAAATCAATGAAATGAAAGTTGGTCACGATAAAAGCATAAACAATTTCCAAAGCATACCGCACTATAACATGTACCGGATTCCAAGCCTAAAGTATTCTCAAAGTGTGTATTTAAGATGTGAAGATAAGTTGGCAAGATCAATTAATCTTGAGACTTGACATGCATTTGATGCACAAGTGTTAGGTCTATTCAGTATTATGTTTGGTCTATTCACCCAACAGCCAGGTTATAACAATGCATACCCCACTGTTCGTCAGACAGTTAACCAATCCGACCACATTGCTTTGAAGGTGCAGAGTAACATTTTCCAAACTTGCATGTTCATGAAGTGCCAGGCAATTAGGGTTCAAAAAGATCATTATTCACATTACATTTTTGGAAACTGTCAGAATAACAGGTATATAGTATTTCAATGAAATTCCCAAATTTTCTGTCCAGCACAGCGCTTGGCATCTTTTGGAGAATAACATCAACCACATCCATCACTCAAACTTTTAGTGATGAGAATTGGCTGTTGTAATTTTGGCTGCAATTTTAATTTAACCACCTAGGCTAGATCTCAACTAGCAATCAGCAAAAACAAAAAACATGTTCAATTATTATTCTATCTGTACTGTTGAAATTTAAAAACTTACAAAACATGCAGCTTTCAACATGTGATATACCATCTCAGCCTGACGAATAACAAGAGCGGGTACACCTTATTTAACTGGTTATTGTGTTAACTGTGATTAACATGTTCAGTTTTCTTATTTGCCCGGCAACCGGCGAATAAGATGCATTAATTTTTCCACTGGATGAATAGTGAGGGCACTATGCCTAGGCTACACCTTATTTCTGGCTGCCAGGCGAATAATGTAATGCAATCTCTCATTCCGCAAGGCGAAAAGGCACGATATTGAAAACATTGTTTGTGTATATTGTGTAACTGTTGTATGGTGGTGTACGGTAACCACTTCTTCAATCGCAATCTCCAAAGCCTGGATCAAAATTGCCACAGTGAAACAATGCATCATCAATTATGTATTTTGAGATACTTGCGTGGATTATTCCACCGATTTAGCGAATTATACTGTAAACTTCAACGGGTGGGCGAAGTTAGGGTAGTTTTTCCTTGCTGCGAGCAGTTTGACTCCCTGCGTTACAAGTATAGGCCTAATTCTTTCTATCTAGTAACTGAAACACATTATTTAGGCTAGTCTACAGCCAGGTACTCTTGTAAGTTGTAGTTGTACTATGCCAGTATAAGTACAATTACAGTAGGAATACTAAGTTATAGTGGGCCTTGCTAACTAGTGTTACTGTTACTGTAGTGTTAGGCCTAATGGGCTTTTCACTCACTGAGTAAAAGTATCAAGAAAAAGAACGACGATGTTATAATGGGTCTAAATCTCAGCGATCCATCCATTCTTCTTTCTTGATGCAGCACGTGTAACTATTCTGTAATATTTCTTCTCTTCTTAAGCTGAAATTTAAACGTTGAGTTGGAAACGAATTACATCGTTGGTAAACTTGTCACATCTTCTCCGGAAGAGCCTTAACTTAGGCAATGCTCAAACGTATACTTACGTACTGTACCTATACAGTAATCTTACGGTTTATACGTGTGAACCTGTGTGTATATAAATCATTGGTATTTGCGGTACTTGGAACAAGACAACCACCATATTTTTTAACGGTTTGAGTAAACAGGTGAATGGGACTAGTCACGTGACAACTACTGAACAAACGCGTCAGGAATGTGGAATGTAGGGTCACGCCCCCGGTCTAAAGTACCCAGCTATGGAACGCCAAAAGGACCACAGGTGGCGTTGCTAACCTACTTAAAAGGTGCTACTACCCTAAACTAAAGGTGCTACTACCTAAACAGGAGGTACTACTACTCTAAACAGAAACGGTGCTACTACTCCTTAGAGACGATGCTGCTGTAAAAGCTGCCGCTGCTACTCTAAATAGGCGATGCTACTAGTACATGCGGCGATGCTACTGTAAATTAGTGGCGCTACTACACTGATCTGTACACTAGTGTACAGATCAGTGCGCTACTACCCTAAACGGAAGGTGCTAATTGTGGAACGCCAAAAGGACCACTGATTTAAACAAATGTATACTCTAAGCGGTTTATTATAAACTGAGAAAAGAACCAATCACAAAACAGCAATCGTTTTTATAATGAGCTAAACATATCTTATACCGGATAATATGTTATTTTTGAATGTATCTAATTTTAGAATTCTAACATTTATCGTAAATGTTGTGAATAAACCTTCGCAAATAGTCGAAATAACCATCTTGATGAAGGTTTTACTAAGTAAGCTATTTTTGTGGCACAAATTACTGTAAGTTGTTACGTGACATTAAAGGCTGGATCAAAATATCATTATGATCCCCTTCTAGGGGAACCATCACAACCACCTGACGATGATCTCGGCCTTTTTGCTAAGATCATGTGTAGTATCTGTTCCCTTTCGAGGGGAATGGTGATGCACACCCGACGATGATCACACAGTCACAGTCCCGATGCAAGGGAACTGGGGTTGAGAGCGGATCAGTCGTTCAGTAGTTTGGTTTTTGTGCCCAAGTTCTTTCCTGGGTAACTTTTTCTTAAAAAGTATCACACATTCTCGATGCAAGGGGACTGGGGTTGAGAGTGGACTCAGTCGGTGATTGTTTGGTGCCCAGGCAGGGGCGTAGCGAAGGGGTTTTTGTTGGGGGGGTGTGGAGAATTTGATTTGCCGACGGATCTGGAAGTGATGACTGAAGTGGGGGAGGGGTCTAAGGGTAGGGGGTGTCCCCCCCTTTTGAAATTTTTTAGTTTTGAAACGTCCTTAGATGCAATCTGGTGCATATTTTAAGTCAAATTTGATTTGCCGACGGATCTGGAA
>KN886723.1:0-13915 GCA_000934455.1 Apostichopus parvimensis
ATACCTCCACGTCCCCTCAAGCCACCTCACCTCATCCCCTGCTTGGATTACAACCTTCTTACATTGCAGTCTTTCTTGCAGTAATCAGTGAGGCCTATAACTAATTGTAACATACAGTTTATATAAGTGCGCAGACAATGGACGGTCCAACAAGAGGTGGGTCAAGGTGGGCAAGAGGTGGGGCATATAGCAACGAGGGCAGGGGTTAATTAGGTGGCAGGGGATATCGTGTGGGACACAGAATAATGTATTCTCATTTATATACTTCTAGGAAACGAAGACTTTAGGAAAAGGGCCCGTGACCTGTGCAATTGTCACTTGGGCCTGATCGGCTCTCGATGCCACAGCACAATGACACACGAACGCAATATGGATGTCCTTAAGAGCAAGTCATTTATTGTTATGCCTGATGCATATATTATCTTTATGCCTATAACTGACATATAATGAACATAATTGCAAATATAAACCTTCCACGTTTAGGAAGCCATTCCAATATTAGGCCTTGCTCAAAGTTACCTACCTTTCAATGACTACTAAAATCGGATCGATCAAAACATGTGGTAAGCATGGCCTTTCGGATAGTATTTCGGAATGGCTGGTACAGGGCTGGGAAACAGGGGCTCACCAGTTGAGTAACTTCAAACCTCGTAGGAACCCGGCTGCTACACCGGCTGAAAGGTTATACAGTAATATGGTCGAGACAATTGCCCAATAGGAGGTTCGTGAACACGACGATGACCATCACCAAAATTGTAAACACGAAAACAAACACAAACGCAAACCATGATATCACAATGCATTTACCACCATGAACAACAGCACCAAAATGACCCCAAAACCACTAAAAAATACACAAATACGAATGGGAACAGATTGTGCATGACAACGTCTATGATCGCAAGAACAAATGCGAACACACAAGCAAACACAAGCACATACACCAACATGTTTTTCATATAAAGAATACAAACGCGAACAAGAACAGGGAACAGATGACGATCTCCGGGGCTGTAGACAATGTTGTAGGCGGAAGCACATTTCTTGGTAGAAGTTACTTTTGTTGAGACGATGTTTACAACATTGAAGAGACTTACACTTAGATATATATTTTCTTCTAATGCGTTGAGGGTAAGACTTAAGCTATATATTATCATGGAGTGATATTATACCTCCTTTAAGTTCATATCAAACTAGGCTGTAAGGTCTTTAACCCTTTGCACTTTTGACCTTCAAGTTTCCCCTCGTTAATTCCCACGGTGTCCATATAAAGAAATACATTAGAAATTATTCGGTCCATTTTCAGACAGTCTAGTTTAGGAGCCCGTATTTTCAGACAAAGAAAAACATAACTAATACTAAGGACCGTATGTTGCTTTCTTTCTCACTCATGATTGGTGTATTAATTGATAAATTTGCTGAATGTTATTGATGTTCCGAAGTAGATAATATTGAACCAATCATGGATCAGATGCCCCATAACGCGAGGCTTTGCAACTTCTACGTAGTTATTATAGAGGAAAAATTAGTTCTGGAAAGGAATCATCCAGTACTCACGATCAGTATTTTATGACCAAATAATTTATACCTATTTAATGTTTCCAATCAATATATTGAGGTAATTTTACAGCGTTTAATTGAACTATTAATTGTCACGTAGAGAATAAATCAACAGAACGTTTTAATCATTTATTTGAGTGGAGTTTCTTGGAGCTAGGCTTCCGAAATAACCTATCAAATCATTTTCCCCGGGGACTAGAATAGTACCATCCCTACCGAGCTACCGGCGATATTCGCCACATTACAATATAACCATTCTGCGTTTTACACAACAGGCCAATAACGACTCCCTTTTGTTTTGTTCACTTTTTCTTGTAATCACATTGGTGGTGTTTTATATAAAAACCTATACGTGGGACAATTTTTTTTAACATGTTTTAGACATTGAGACAATGGTCTTCATATATTTCAGCCTCAATTTCGGTAGATTTTTTTTGTTCCTTGTACTTGTCCTTCTAGTAGTACAACATGTGCTGATACATGATGTTAATATAGAATTTCCTGTGTCTGTGTCATTAACAGGTTCTGCTCTTTCAACGAGGACGAAAAGTTTTGTTGTTGTAGTTTTATGCAGTTCCATGATATACTATCTTGCAACGAGGAGCGAACGAACGGAGCGATCCCTTAGTTTTACAGATGCAGCGAGACGAATAAAGTTCCACAGAATAACAACCGTCAACGGAACTCAAACCTTTCGAGCCCCTCTTCTTCCTAATTGTTCAAAGCAAATCCAGTACTAGGGAGGGCCAACATTTAATCTACGAGATGGTAAATACTACTGTCCAGACATCAATTGCTCTGTATCTTTCACATCTCAGCGAAGCTTTTCTGTCTCGAAGAAGAGCCACGTGATTATTCTTCATCATCTTGGAAATTGGAATATTTTAGATTTCGAAAGCTTTGGAAATATTTAGTTCTCCTTTATTCATGGAATGTGAAAATTACGCGTCCCATCTGTTTTAGAGAAAGTTCATAGCGTCGACAATGGACACAAACGAAGCTTTGGTTAAATTCATGAGTTGCAATCGGTAACGAGCTTAAAAATTTCTTAGTCACTGGGTTGCTTGGCTTATATTACAGTTTGGAAAATTGCATCGTTACACATAGTACTGTATTTCCGACTAGATTATGACATTTATGTGGTTATTTATCACTTCAGTGGTATGTTATATGTTATCTATTGTAGTCATGTGAGTGTTCATTGAACTATGTCATCTGCCATGTTCCGTCATAAAAAATTGTATTAAATAGCTTTTTCGGAACTTTGTTCTGCTACTGTCCTTAGACGTCGTAGAACAGGAATAGACATTCAAATGATCAGTGTTGGGAATCATGTCCTTTTTCTCTTCTTCGCGATGTCACACACTCAGTGTACTATTCTACGTTTCGGGGTATAAGTAATGTAAGATAGCATTATGACAAAGATACCCTTGAGCTATTGATTAAGGACGATACTTTAGTGCATTTCGAAGTAGTTATTTGTATATAGTTCTAATACAAACACAATAGTTGAAAACAGCTTCGATCCTACAACATTTGTACAAAGTTAACAGTCTTTTCCCACTCATTTTAACAGGGCTCGTTCTACTGCTCAGATACTCGCTTACATGACACGTGAAAGTCCACCACTGAGTCAGAGATCAAAGGACCTCAGTGCTTTTGATTGGACCATAACATATCGCTCTTCGTCTGATTTTCCAATTCCATACGGTGTTCTGAAGAAGTCAAAAAGTACTTTTAGACCAAACAAAAATTGGGCTGAAGGTAAAACCAAACTCGCCGCTTGGTTCGGTTCCAATTGCGACCACATATCTTGGCCAAGAACTACATTTGTCAAAAACCTAAGTCAATTTATTAACATTGACATGTTTGGTAAGTGTGGGAACTTATTCTGTAAAGATAGGACTTGCTTGAAGAAAATCTCAGATTACAAATTTTATCTTGCTTTGGAAAATCATTTATGTGTCGACTATATCACAGAAAAGATGTGGCGAAACGCTGTTCAGAATGATGCGATACCAGTGGTGTACGGTGCAACAAAAAGTGACTACGAGAGACTTGCACCACAGAATTCATTTATTCATGTTAATGATTTTCTTAACATGTCATCACTTGCTTCTTATCTGAAAGTCTTGGACGGTAACGATACTTTGTATAACTCATTCTTTGAGTGGAGAAATGAATGGGATGTAGAAATTACATATGTGCCTGAAGTCATTACTGCGGACACATTGTGTTCGATGGTGAAAAAATTGGTAACCGAATCTTCTTCGGCAAAAGACACGACCGCATGGTTAAGATCATGTGTTGAAGCGACTTTGCCTAAACCAGTTTAATTGGATTCAGCTTGAAAGCGAAGGTACTGAAGGAGGGTTGGAGGATGTTGGGCAGAGGGGCAATCTCAAATTCACTGGTTGGCTACGCAGGAAAAATCCAGACTCAGATTTGCAAAGAATTGTGGCGGCGAACAGTTATTTCCGCACATGTAAATAAAATAGATCTCTTTGAGTAACAAACTCCTTCAAAACAATACGTACAATTCTCTAGTTTCGTTCGTTATTCTCGAATTGAACAAGACAGATAACATTTGAACTGATTTGAGTTAACAACATCCTGCAAAAAAGTGGCAGGCAACAAATGCTAATCGTATTTATCCGCAACGACTCGGCGTTATCTGTACTACTTAGTACTTCAGCTCTTGCAACATAAGCACTTGTAACGTTATTATTGTGGCATGGCATTATATACTCTGGCTGTGTGTGGTATATATAACGTGCTTTGGATGATGATAAACCAGGGCCAGGAAATCGACCAAGCAGTTTTTAACAGACCGGAGGGTGTTACATTTGCAATGATAGACCAACACTTTTTCGTTAGATTAATCGTCCATTAGGCATGCAGTGCAAACCACCTTATGTTCGCAAAATTTCGCTAACTAGGGGACGATACAGTTACGTTAACATGTTGTTCAATTTGACCAATCAGTGTCCAGTATTCTGTGAGTGATTCGTGATTGGCAGTTTGGTTGTGATGGTTTTAGTCATCCTTTCTTCGTTTATATTGCAGGCACATGATTTCTAGCTAGAGTACTGTTTATAAACATTACACAATATAGCTTAACTTTGGTCAACGTTAAAGGACCAAACGCCGAACCGGCTTCTTCGTGACCGAAATAACTTCAAAATGGTTGCATTAACAAAGACCCCTCAATTGAATAACTTTGACCTTCACCACGCACTTCAATGACACGTCTTTGTATATACAAATAAAGTTGTTCTAGTTTTATATATATATATTTAAGCATTTGTCCACTTCCATATTGAAATAACAATAAACATATAACATAACCTGATTGACCATCAAAAAAAGACAGGGTTAAATAGTTTTCAATCTTCCAAATCAACATAGAAACACATTCTTAAAATAAGCATAAACTACATATATGATATTTGCAATTTAATCAAACGGCTTGCATTCACAGACGATAAAGCCTTAATTACCTACAGATTTCGCCATCTATAAATTTATTTCAGTACAAAGAAAAGTTTAATTGTATACGTCATTGGGATGGGTGTCAACGTTATTTGACAAATAGAAATAGTATAAATACATGCTGTGTTTAGGTATAATAGAAATGTTACGTCTTTGAAGGGGAAATTCGAATCATCTTTGTCAAGGTTTTGTTTTAGTAATGTCTCCTGTATAAATTGTTATATATATATTTCAAATTGTCTTTTCTGGTGTTAACTTTTTCAGGCAGGTCTTTTTTTAACAGGACGTCATATTTCGTTGTGCTCTTACCAAGATTTACTTATCTTCACTCCATTTTTAATGATTAATTTATTTGTGCAAACATTTTTATAATGTAAGACTTTTTAAAGATGGACTCAGATATTACAGTTAAGAAATCCGAAAGCCTGAAATATTTTCTAACATTAAGTTAATTACTATTGAATACACAACTTAGAAGGGAAAAAAATTCCTCTTTTAGTGTCTACTGATCATTATCATACCACGTGGTACCCGTGATTTACTTTTTCAAACCTGACGAATTCTCTCACGTCCACAATGAATTATTCTTTCTTTTTTTATTCTTCTTTTGATAGACGTTGTTTTTAAAAAAAATTTTGCTTGTCCATTGCCTCAAGTGACATCAATCTGTGAATTACCTGACATTTTCTTCTGAGAATCAATTATTGATTATATGATATACAAGTTATATCTCATATTAGATTTTGAATTTGATCCTCCAATCACAGTACAGTCAATCAATTGGTTTCTTTTCGAAATTTGCTTTCTTATACAATTCCAAAAAGACCAAAGCATATCAAGCTAGGATAGGTAGTTAGATCATGAAATAATACACTAATCTCGTGGATAGTTGTTTCATAATTTCCTTAAGACACTTTCAAAAATTCACATTCCATTTCTCAACCATATCACTTAAACACGAAGCATATACGTCGTTCTGTACAGTTAACTCTATGAAGTATAAACATTGGAAAGGTGAGGCAAAAATGACCAAGACGCTTATAACTTTCGTTAACTTTCCTAAATTGTTATATGTAAATCATTCACTAAAGAAGTACCTATACTTTTACCGGCTTTGATGTTAGACACGGAATGTTCACATATTTTGGTCATTGATTTATCTACCTTTTGGTGTATGTTGGTAACGTCTAGCAATCATGGTTTAAAGCTAACTAATGCTAGCTATTACAGAACATATCATATTTTCAAGAGACTGGTAACATATTAACATCATATATGGAATATTGAAGAACACTGCAATTACACATTGAGTATTACATTACACAAATATAAAGTATAACATAACGTCTACTATCTAAGTTAGACATGTTTGTGGTTACAATAATTGTTTATCGTTTACATCCAATAAAGAATACTTTGTGGTTCACAATTGTCTGTGTGGGATATATTGATCACATGACCTTCATGTTGCATAATAAAAAATATATATTATACTGTCTTAGTATTTTAATTTTCCTCAGATGTAACAAATATGTGGGCCAAACGCACACTCTCAACCCCACTCCCCCTCCCCCAAGAAAAAGAAAAAACAGCACTCCTTTACTTATGATAAGCTAATGGTGGTAAAGAGTTACCAGTTAAGTATTACAAGCTAACATATACCTATGAAATTAAAAATAATAATTCCATTACTTCATTAAAGTAAGTAGGGTTGTAATTCTACTTTATAAATCCTTACTCGCAATTTAATTATCTCGTTTTTATTTTTGTACAGTCAGCCATAAATAGGTTACTACAATATTTTCAACCGTTTGACCTTTCTTTACCTCCTTTACCTTCATGTAGAGTCTGAACTGATAGTATGGAACGCGAAATGCGCAAGCACATATTGCTGACTAAACGGTTATTGACACCAAACATCATATCATTGTATTCTCTTACTCTGCTGAACCAATGTTTTGGCAATTTAGTAATATCAGAAAGTTCTATATCAACATGAGAGGCATGAGAGCAATATTGTGTCGTGTAAAACAGCAACACTGAGTTACGTAACAGTTCACATTTCTCAGAAATAGTGTTCTTCTTCCACTCCTATACTCTTGGCGTTCCATGTAATAATTCATATTGTTTCACCCTCTGTAGGTTTCGTGTATGAGTGTGAATTGCCGCTATTACATTCATAATCCCTGCCATCAGACCGAAATACGTTCTTAAGTCTCGCGAGAGACAGCATAGGCTGTTGTATATTATTAGTTTGCTCTCCATTACTGATAGTGCTCGCGGTCGACCTTTTAGAACTCTTTAGTGAAGAAAATGTGAATATGAAAGGATTGACAGCAGAATTAATTGGTAGGATGAATATCACAATCCACGCATAGAGTGCAACGGGGATTTCGACACTACCGTGGGATATGATACCTAGGATGATGATTGGCACCCAACAGAGCATATCAGTGCCTACTATTAAAGACATTCGTAGGGCCATCGTCACCTCCTGGTTCGCGGTCTCGTTCCGCTGAGAGAGCCGGGCAGACTTCCGTACAGAGAAAAACATAGCGATGTAGCACACTGCAATTAAAATAACACATATCGTATTGAAGTAAATAAACAAAAACCGAGAATATATCCATCCCTGACGCTCTTCGGATTCTACAAACTCAAATCTGTAACCAGAGAGGTCGTCCTGAATCCATCGTGTGCTTAATTCCTTAGCGTCGGTTACTAAGGGTAACCCTAAGCAAACGTCAGAGAGACCATAAAAACCATCGAGTTTATCAGCTAGGAGTACGGGCGTCAAAGCTAAGACCGTAGCTACGAACCATACCACCGCAACAGCAATATAGGCTGACGTTGAATGGAAGTGTACTTTACCAAAAGGAAACACAACGCAGAGAAATCTATCCAGAGTAAC
Organism: Apostichopus parvimensis; assembly: GCA_000934455.1. NCBI lineage: Eukaryota > Metazoa > Echinodermata > Holothuroidea > Aspidochirotida > Stichopodidae > Apostichopus > Apostichopus parvimensis. The sequence goes on from KN886723.1 coordinate 7,964, forward strand.
TATTGTCAGGATGAGAACGGACGCAATGCTGGATAATACTCCAATGAATCCAATGGTTTTACAAATAGCACCGTCTCTCCATTCCTTCGAATGTAGGAAGTAATCAGGGCCAAACCTAGCATCAGATATTGCAAGAATGAACAAATATAACCCCATAAGTAGATCTGCGAAAGCAAGATTTGAAATAAATCTGTTTTGAATATTAGCTGGATTAACACCACGAATTCTTCTTTTGTTGGTAACGCGCATGATGAGTACTATAAAGTTTCCAACCAGGGCGCACACAGATACTATCCATGCGCTCGCACGCAGAAGTGGGGTACGAAATATCCCTTCACAGGTAGCGAAAGCTGACGGCGGTGTGTTGCACTCTGTGTCTGGGCTTAGGAGACAACAAATTCCAAAATTATCTGCAACCCTGTATATATGAAAATGAAGCAGAAATCAAATATATTTTGATATGGAAGTACGCAAATAACGAAGCATTCGTGAATACAAAAATAACAAGGAATTAACAATGGTTCGTTTGTGTGTTCAGGTTTGTGCGTGTGTTTTTTTTTCAAGGTGAAAATACACGGGGAAAGATTACTTAAGGCACAACATTATAGTTCATTGGCTTTACGTGGCAGACCATTCCATCATTCCAAATTGTAATTCTATTCCACTTATAAATTTGAGAAATAACCATTTAAACATCAGTACTCATTATTTTTCCTTATTCCTTGGGGCTGTTTTCTTTTCAAGTGCCGTCTGTTAACGTTTAAAGTCAGCCCGGCGTCATCATTAATATAGCCTTAAATTAGCATTCCAGAGTATTAACATATAGTTTAAAGCTGAATATCCTGAAAACTGCCAAATTTGACTTGTGTTATCCGACACTTAATCCGACATAAAGTAATTATGCCTTCGTCCTGAGGTAATGAAGTAATAGAAAAGTGTTTTTAAAAGTCACCACAATAAATAACGATTGTGCATGATTTATACTTACAAGAGTTGCAGAGATTGAAGTCCGTTTGTAATGTCTTTATCGTGAATCTGTAAATCTGTCGACTGGATTAACCTGAAGAAAGTTCAAGATTAGAGGAAATTAAAGATATATAATGGCAAAATTAAGGCCTTCAAATGGATTGTATGTATATATATAGGTTAGGCCTAAATATAGAATACCTCACTGGATTTGTTTACCTACGAAAAGATGACAGAGGTTACACGGCAGTTTTTGCCAAAAAAAGGTGAAAAGAAATTATTTTCTTTATGAGGCATCTGACGTTTTAATGATATAAGGAACAGTTAAAGATAACAGTACTTTTACAAGGTACATTCTGTCATCAGTAGCTTCTTTAAAATCTAAAATCTAATGAGAGATTAAAAAATGTTTCAAAATCTCTCAAAATCAACTCAAAAAGAGCTGTTTTAAATCGTCTTAACAACTTCGTGCAAATTTTCGAAACTATATAGACTTCATCCTACACCTAAATGTTTAGGACAGTTTTCAAGTTGTTATTTGACCAGGCGTTCTTTATATACTTACAGTGTTTGTAGACTCTCAATAGATGTAAAAGCACCTGGTTCGATGACCGCCAATGGATTGCCGCTTAGATCACTATCAGAAAATAATATCAAAAATGTTACCAATCACGATTTTCGTTGTCCAGTCTTAGATGCACGGCATGTATAGCTAAATTATAACATGACAATGACATGTAAGAGCATCTGTGAAGGTAAGTTCCTCTGTTCATCAGCATGAATTCCACTTCATTGACTGATCGAGAACTTGTCTAGCAAAGGCCGAGCATAAACACCAGAAAAGAAAACTTTGTTTCATCATCTATACACTCATAAGAATTTAAAGAAAATTCATGCAAGATAAAGCCGGTTCACGAAAACCAAAACAAATTCCCTGCTTTAATATTCACTTCTCTTACACTGGGACTGTAAACATATGGTAATGACGGTGTAATGTCTAGTCCAGTACAACCATTCCTGTATCTTAGTATATATATAAACTGGTAGAGAAAAGTCAACCAAGATATATAACGTCTGCATGGCCACGACAACCAATCCAAGGACATTGTATAAAGATACATTCCCAGACCCAGTCACGTTACACAGGGACTGTGACCACGTGGTCATGACGGTGTTATGTCTAGTCCAGTACAATTATTCCTGTATCTTAGTATATAATCTGGTAGAGAAAAGTCAACCAAGATATATAACGTCTGGCCACGACAACCAATCCAAGGACATTGTATAATGATACATTCCCAGACCCAGTCACGTTACACAGGGACTGTGGCCACGTGGTCATGACGGTGTAATGTCTAGTCCAGTACAATTATTCCTGTATCTTATAGTATATAATCTGGTAGAGAAAAGTCAACCAAGATATATAACGTCTGGCCACGACAACCAATCCGAAGACATTGTATAAAGATACATTCCCAGACCCAGTCACGTTACAGACCACGTGGTCACGACGGTGTTACGTCCAATGCAGGAACCATGGTTCCTTCATCTTAGTAACACTTTTCAAGAAAAATCACCCAAGATAGAAACCAGCCTAAAGAATCAAACCAACTTTACTTGAACTTGAACTTAACTTGAACTGATGTACTCTCAGTCCTATAGCAATCTTACATGTGGAGTGTGATCACGTGATCACGACTGCGTTATATCTAGTGAATGAAAGATAAATAATCAGCTAGGCCTACTACACTTTGTCTTAGCCAACTGCATGGCGGAGACACTCTCGGATATACCGTTTGCACGAGAACTAGTCTCGTTCGGTAACAATGTCACATATTTCAAGCTGTTTGGATTTCTTCTCATTTGGAATGGGGAAAAAATGCCAATCATATTGCGTGACGAGATGACTTTTTAACCTTATAATAATAATGTTAAAACGGAAACATAAATCAGCAAAACTTAATCAAGAAGTTTTTGTTTCACACTCTTAATACTTTCTTTCTATAAACAAATTTGCCCTTTCAACGACACTCATATCAACTCAGTTCATCATTCAAATTATACACATAACTACAGGTGACACGATCGTTTGTATATGGTATAGGTATGTGTCTACATATTGCATGGTCAAAGATAGTGGGAAAGTGAAAATAAAGTTATATAAGGGAGCAGGGGGTAGGAGCCGGGGAGCACTGGGGGAACGTGCCCCCCCCCCTCCCCACTTTTTTTTCCCCAAAATAGCAAATTTGCCCTACTGGCAAATAAAATGTGCCCCTTTGATGAAGAACTGTCTTTTGGATATCTTAAGCCTTTGTTAATTTTAATATTTTATTTTAATTATTTATTTTTAGTCTGTACATGCTATTTTTAAAATGTCATCCCATATCTTTTTGTTGCAGCTCATTCTACTAGCATACTATTCTATACTGTACAGAAGTAGGTTGATAGAGTCACGTGCACCATAATAGTATTGATAGCATACTAACACATCATATATATTTAAGTGATATGGCCGGTGTGTTTCGGTTTATAGCATAACGAGTGGTGGTTGTGGAATGAGAAAGTGCCCCTCTGACGTTCTTCCCCCCCCCCACACTTTTTTAAGCTTCCTACCCCCTGTAAGGAAGTATTAAATCTACTAGGTGTGAACTGAATTAAATATGACGGTATGTAAACTCACATGTACTGTAACTTTGGTAAGTGTTGGAATGCCGTATCCTGAATAGAAGTCAGTGTATTGAACGTTAAATGGCTGTCGGTGCAAATAGAAAAGAGAACGTCAGATAGTCTGCAGATGTTCCGCATGACTGAATAGGCAGTATAACGCTCCAGTGCAACTATACTACAATATGGCTGTACATGCATAACGGTACGTTATTTATATCTATGCAGATATCAAACCTGAATTACGTACAACCTGATGAAATTGACAATAGTGCATTGCATCGGCATCATCGTATATCATATCAAATGACTTTACAACAGTAAGGGGTCCGTTTACTTTTTGCTGAACTTTATCTTGTAAAAATTTTGTTCCATGTGCATGGTTGGTCTATACAGATGCGGTGGAACGGGGTGCAACTCTGACGGGCAAAGGGACATGTGACTTTGATTTAAGGGGGGGGGGGGTATACCACAAAATCACCATCAGTCATCATCATCATCACCATTTTTATTATTATTATATTAAGATGTCGTTAAGTTCACGTTACTTACATGTATTTCAAGTTTTCCAAACCTGAGAATGTTGAGGCGTTTAAAACGATGAGATTGTTATTTTCCAGGTTCCTGTTTAAGAACAAACCAGAGTAGAAAAATGTACTACGGATCGACGAACTTCACATTTTCAACACAATTTCTTCTCGATGCATTTGGGGCAATCCCCGCCCCCTCTCACCACCTTCACCCACCCACAGAGTAGTCGAATACATTGATGGCTCGTGACCTGAAGAACTTGATAATATCAAAATTTCATAAATTAACCAAGTCGATCAGCAATTACTTGAAACATTGTAAGGATTAAAGCAGCCGCAAGCCCAGTCACTATCATTAACCGCCGTGATAGAAATGATAACCAACCTCCCTCAAAAAAGACAAAGAATAATTCGTCACTGTTTGGGATCAAGATATCACGCGTTTTTTGTTCTTTGACGTGCTAGACAGATGACTATATATGTATGAAGTATTATTATAACATCGCGGAACCAGTACTGGCGGAATATTGCGGAATGTTTTTGTCTATGAAGTCCATTTGCATTTGTTCTTACTATGACGTGTAGTGGCATAAGTAACAATATAACCTGATATGTATATCGTTCATTGCACTGTCACTCGTGACCTATCGTCCTTATCATGCATTAGGCCTGCTGGCCGTTTTTTTTTTATCGTGTGCTAGCCTCAACTGAGCTCCATTGTCGACGAAAGTCAACGCTTCGCATATAAACTATTGACTATGTGAATTAATTCATGAGCAAGTCTAAGGTTATCTCTGTCAATTTTTTTGGTTTGTCACATTTTACTTTTTTAACCTTTTTAATGACCTCATATATGACCTTTGATTTAATAATATCCCCCCCCCCCCAAGAAATAAAATTTTCGTATGTTCAATTGAGTTGCCTCCATATGTCATTTCCAGATATGTTCAACGTATCATATAGCTTTGAGATACCATCGCATACAATCGCATATCACTAGTATATCTACACAATCGCGCGTAATACAAATACACGCAACACGTGCTTGTACACACCACACTGCTACTATACCAGCAAAATTTTTAATTTTCTGCTGATAGGAGAAGCAATTCATAATACTTACAAATCCTGTAAATTGGTTAAATTTGCGAAAACGTTGTCTTCGATGTAGGTGATTCTGTTATCCTGTAAATTCCTAAAATATTATAACGAAAAATTGTGAAAGAAAAATATATTTCGATTGCTGACCAGTGTATGCAAATTGCAACTCTTATTCGATAATTGTAACGATATGGTGAATGAAGGGCAAATTGATTATTGTTTGTTATGGATCTATGTCTGGGATGTCGAGAGCCAGGGTGCACACCGGGGCAAATTATTTAAAGGTCTTCTCATTCGTCAACTATAACAGCAAGAATACATTTATTCTTTTTCTAATGTTTCACCAGGTCTCCTAACTGACCAGGGCACCGACTCTGTCCGTATCTCCTGGCCTCGCCCCTGCACTTATCTCATTGTGCATTCATTGTGACACATCGTACGGTCAGATACTTACAGATGGTGGAGTTTTGTCATGCCATAGAATATTCCTTCTCTTAATATTTGTATCTTGTTGCCCTTAAGAGATCTGTTGAAAGAAAATGATTTGAAATAACTAAACTACTCAATAGTTAACATCAGACATCTATCTGAACACCTGTTCGTTCAAAGATCTATTGTGTCGTTATATTCTACAGCACACTAACACGTCTATACTTTCAGTTACGCGCGAGCTATCTCATCTATATATATA
>KN886723.1:29306-39632 GCA_000934455.1 Apostichopus parvimensis
TCATAGGAAGAAAATTTCTCTTTTCGAGAACTTCTAAGCTATAAAACAATTCAATCTTTTGTTTTAAATACACACCACTCTGTTCACTATTATTGTGCATATCACATGAGAATTCGTCGTCTGCAAATGGGCAGTTGTTAATCCCATCACAGAGTATAGGCCGGTTGAAACAGATAGTATCATCGATTGGACAACAGTAGGAATCGCCAAACTGACCTGCGAATACACATAAACAATGAGGTAAATGAGGTGACACTGAATAAACCTATATTAGTCCACCCGATACACACAGAGAACACAGTTACTACTGTTATTCTTAAAGTTTTGTACCGCAGTAAGAACTGGATCGTGCTATAAATCGGTAGCATGTGCTATTAGGATTACAGTAAGAACTGAGGATATGTATAATTCCAACAAATCCGGTTGTTGGGATTTATTGGGATTACACATATCCTCAGTGCTTACTGTAAACCTAATAGCACATGCTACCGATTTATCAGATTTTTCAGCACGATCCAGTTTTACTGTGGTACAGAACTTTAAGATTGACAGTAGTTACTGTAATCTCTGCGTGAATCGGCTGATTAGTCAGACATACTTGAGCAAGTTTTAAACAATAAGGCATATTTGTGCCAGATACTGCCTGTAGTTTTAGTCGTTTCCCTTCCCATTTGACAATATCTTTTTTATATAAATCTAAATGCAATATAAAACATTCTTAACTGACCTATTAATACAGCAATATCGCTTTGGTGTTTGTTCACGTTATTTATATTTCAACTTGAAAATATATGGGAAGCAAGACAATTAACAGGAAGCTGAACTCACATCCTTAATTATGACAGCACACACACTGACTAAATGGAAGCCACCTCACACGACTTGAAAAGCATGTATCTCACAAACGGAGTGACAATTTTCTTAGATATTTCTAGTGAAATGTCTATCAGGAAGATCTCCATCAAGTAAGTATACAGGCTATAAAGATGATGGTTGAGGTTGCTCCTTTCTAAATGGTATACGATTCACAAATAACACTCGTTAATGGTATATGATCAATATGATTACAACAGTTAATGCACACATGTATGGTGGTCTACAGTCACTTTCGCTTTTCCCTTTAATCTTTGCGTATAAATACTGTGTTATACACGTGTATAGTTGCAATGATGGACCACGCTGCTGACGACGTGTGCGTTAGTCAAATTGTAACCACATTTCGAACGAAACTTTAAATCCCTACAGCCTTAACAAAAATGGTTAATATTGCAACTGTGCAACAAAATAGGGGTGGGGAGGGGAGGGGGGTTGTATTTGGGTCACTTACATGAAGTATTTCACCCATTTGCGGGAATTATTACACAGTAAACATGCACTTTGAGACTGTACAAGTATACAAATTTTATCGCATTCTGAAGGAATTTGATCGAAAGATCGATAAACTCACGTAGATGGAGGATAGAAGTAAATAATTTAATCAAAGAGATCGTGACTATACAGTTGTCCCTTCAAAGACTATGTATGCTCTTAGGATCACCATGTACCATCCTATACCAGTATATCTGTTCTAGATCATACTTCTGTGTAATGCTCTATGATCATACTTAAAACTCCCCGCCAATGAGACCTGCCTAAGTACCTTTTTTTTACCAGTAATATCATCTTATTTCTTACATCGTCTTCAGTACATGATCACCACATATCTGAACACTTCCTCACCCTTCACGAATATTTTGTTTGTTTGTTAATAGGTGTGTATCCAATTAGGGTTATGATTAATTCATGAAATTAAGTGCACGTATATACTAAAAACCGCGAGTAGCTATCTTTAATCTGCGATATTGGAATATATTAAAGTTTACCTCCAACTGGAGTCAGTTATAAAATAATAATGACCTTCATCGCCAGCTTGTAATAGAATATCGCATCTCACATGTGCGGATGAACGGTTCAGTTGATAAACTGGTTACGGATCAGTGAGTAAAACGTGAATTGACCAGATCTTCGGTGGAGAATTAATGAATACACCAGTATGCGGACATCGTTTGTAATAACATGTATATACCACCTTGTAGGACTATGGAAATTAATTAAGGGTAACAACGATAAATGCCCTTATTTTCGATCGTAAAGATATAGAATGATAGCCAAATTACTCAGACTGACAAGTTTTATCTTCTAATCAGATGACATCCTCAGATAATTTCGATTCTCGGTTCGACGATCTTGTTTGTGAGAAAATTAAATTGGAAAACAAAACATAAAGAAGGAATTGTTGTTTATAAACTGGTCGCCAAGACAACGTTATCATTCGAGCAGATCTTATTATATCCCGTACGAATACATCATTCTTGATTACAAGAATTAGTTGAAATGACATCACGATACATTCCGTACGTAACGCGTTTAAAGGAACGCTCTATCTGGTTGACACAAAGTTATTAGTAACAGCTAGTGTAACCTAAATTCCGATATCTTGTTTGTATCAAGAAACTAAAAGCTGTTGCATGAAAAATTATATAAAAAAGAAGGTGAAAGAGAAAAGACTATAAATAGATTTATTTTTATTTTTATTATAACTGTACGTTAGGTATACTGATCACAAGAGGACAAGTGTCTTTGGTAAGACAACTGAACTACACAGTAATGACGTCGCGTTACGTCACGTGTGTACTAACACGTTTTAATGGAACGCTATATCTGGTTTACATATAACTGTATTGGTAACAGTCATGTGACTTAATTCAGATATAACGTGATTTGTATCTGATCACCCGATACTCATAGCTAGTACAGTAATTACTGCTCATAATCCACAACCGTGCATCAGTAACTACTGCGCTGTGTTCGCAACACGGTAACATGTGTTACAGTTGGCACAGTAATTACTGGAAGCTGTTACACGTTAAAATACGAGTCCGACAGGTGAAAAGTTGCAGTAATTTAAAAAAAAAATGTTAATTCTTTTTAAAGGTTTTAATTTTTTTTAAATTTAAATTTAAATTTTTAATTTTTAAATTTGCAGTAAGAAAAAACTTGCAGTAATTACTGTGCCACCTGTAACACATGTCACCGTGTTACGAACACAGCAAAGTAGTTACTGATGCACGGTTGTGGAACATGAACAGTAGTTACTATACTATAGCTATGAGTATTGGCTGATCTGATTTGTGTCTCAAAGAGGACATACGAGGTCTTTGGTAAAACAAATGAGTTCAACCCAAGCAATGGGTTGGCTGTAGCAATGGGTTGGCTGTAGATCCCTGCCGGATAGAATGTTCGCTTCCTAAATTCGCCAGGTTAGGTTAGAATAAGATCTAAGGTTTTTCCTCTCTTAGTTAGCACGTGCTATGACAACCCATATATATTTTAACTCTACAATCAAGCAGTATCAAACTATTACCATATAGTTGTATGATATTAGGAAGGTTTCATACCATCATTTCTTATAGCTATGATGGTTGGTACTGTGGGTCAAGGTTTTAAGCAAAGGATACTTTTTTAGTCATTTGTCTGCTTAGGATCTCGGTCAAAAATGCGGAAAATACAGTTCGGTTATCACCTGTAAATTCGACAAAAACCTCACAGTTTTATTCGATATCATCATAAGAAGTACAAAAAACAAGCGGTTTAAGAGTACCGTACTTACTTACACTTATTGTTACATGATATATGAGTACAAACTGTAGTAATTATATCTTTTTACATATATACTCAACATGTTCAAATTTATACAAGAATCTTAATCACGAAATGTTGTTAAGCCGAGCACACACTACCCAACTGAACAAGACCCTCTGTATTAGGTGATGAGTTAGTGTCCAATCGTGTAAGTCAGGCAGTGTGTGTATCCGACTATACGATTGATCAAGTCAGTTTTAAGTTGCAGCGGCTTACATGGCTATGTGTTGTTGGACTCGACGTTTACCATTTCCCGACCTGCCGACTTATAGTCGGCGACGGTCGTATAGTACGGTGATTCACGACTGCGTCCAGTATCATTAAATGTAATAATGTAATAATAGGGATACCATTTTTTCATGTGAAGTAAACGAACAACAATCGTTAACAGAAAACAGTCGTTCGGTGTTCGCTCATTATGTTGGTCATGGCGCTGGAGTCGGCTGCACGGCTAAGGGTCTGGACAAAATATCGAATGGGGGTGATGACCGTCGAGGTATGTTGCGTATTTTACAGTACTCTTCAGCCGGGAATTGCTCGAGCGGTTTAAGGGTCAGCAAGCTTCCTTCTTACCTTCCATCAGGTTTTCGTCAAACGTAAAATATCTGACTGTTAAACTTAACTTAACTATCCCACGTAGTACGATTAAACTCAAAGTGGTATACAGTCTCAATTTAGCACAGTGTGTGTGTGTCATCGACAGATGAAAAACACGGCGCATGCATGGCTAGATGGGCTACACGTCGTGATGGTCCGAAAGAAAAATCTTCACAGTGTAACGTGATTTTGGATGAAGTGCAATCCGGTAACAAATGCAGCTGTTTGAAACAGAGTTTTAAAAGTTACTCCTTGACAAATTATATATTGTCATGTAAATAAATGCAATACAATTAATTTACGCTGTAATTTTCCTCCATATCCCTTTTAGCCACCTTGCTGAATATAGTCCCCAGATTTTCGAGACATCCCTGGAATCTATGCTCGTCTGTTCTCACGCTCAAATATAAAGAATTACTTAACAAACTGTTTTATTTTTTATTTTTTACATCATCTATATTTAATGCTTTCAGAGCAATACAATTTTATGGTCGCAGGTGTTCTATCTAGACAGCACGCGTGTCTAAGCGGAGAATTCCTTTAATAGTTACATTTTTAGAGTGTGTGTATATTATCCATAGGTTAGTTAATGATATCCCATTATATTAGTCTTCATCAAGCCTCTAAAGCTGTCTAAGCCACGAAGGATTTCTTATACAACAATATAGTGAAGTGCATTTACCACATCGAAACGAAAGTGTAAGTTTTTCTCACCTGAGGGTGACGATAAAACCCAAGACGTGGAACTGGTAAAACACGCATGGTTTTTACAATACCGTACATGTCAAAGGCCTACGGAAACATTATGAACAACGTTGTCCTATATAATCACTCTAATATGCATTAGAAATCATGAAAATAGCTTCAATTCTCATCAAAATCCATCAAATATTGACCATTTTTACAAGTCTTTTCTTAATTCTAGTTTTATTTATATTATGCACATTGATGATATAAAGGGAGTGACTGTTTAATTTTCTGTTATGTTATTCGTTTCAAAGACACTGAACACAGGGTTTGTGGCCTAAGGCGATTTTCTGAATATTTTAAGGTCTTCTTTGGAAAGAGGAACATCACATTATTCAAATTAAATTCGTCGGCTCGTCATTAGGGGTTAACTTATGAAGGCCTAAAATAAGAACTTTGTGATGAGCGCAACGCATAGCCTCGTAGTTTGCACATATTTAATGAGTTTTCCAGATTTATCCCCCAAACTTCAAATGTGTGTATCTTGAAAAATTTCAACAGATTTTGAATGAGACTATCACACACAACAAATGTACTGAATATGGGGCAAATTGGTTAGATGTCCGTTGTACATTAAAGAGCAGTAAACATTCAAACCTTTGTAAACCTTTAATGACAGCACGCGTAAGAGATTGATTACGTGCAATCAACGCAGAACGCACAGGAAAAATACAATGATCGATCACTTCAATATGATCGTTAATGTATTTCACATTCAATAAGTGTGAACTAATCTGCAGCAGACGGAAACGTTACTAAGGCGTAATGTAAGTACACTGCACCCTCCTTAGTATTTCGTTACATGTGTTGTTATGGGTGTACTGTACTTTACATAAATATAAAAATACCCACAGAAACACACACACCAAGGAATGATAATAAGAAGAAAATAACGCATATAAATGACAATAGTATAAGGTTTTTAAGGAAAGATGAGAGTATTCCAGCAGATGCGATTTAAGCTTGTTATACACCGCCAAGTTCCTCAAATTATATATGAAGCGACACGAAAAACGTCACGAAAGATTATCGTTTGGTCGCGGACGAAGATCGATTAGCTGACTTCTTTTTACATCAAGTCCATCCATAGTCCAAGCGTGTTCATTTATTATGCATGCTGAGCACCGATTCTTATGGAACGCGAAAAGGGCAAACTGATTTCGTTGCTAAGTTTAACGTTAGTTTAGACAACGACGTAAGTTTAGATAACGGAATTTTAGACATCAACGTGAGTTTGAGCAACAGCATGGTAAAACAGCAGCAACAATTTGAGTTTAGACAACAACAAACTTAGTTTACACAACGAAATATGGTTACCCTTTTCGCGTTCCATAGATTCTTGGGGCAGTAAGGATCTGCTCGTGGAGCTAGGTTCAGTCCTCATAGAAGTTCCTCTGCCGAAAGCATAATCATTTTCCGGAGCGCTGTTATTACACAGTGTTATAATGGCTCTTGATTATTACTGGTTGTATAGTAGGACATCAGAATTTGTGCACATATTTGTGATTGCCAAAGATAATAGAATGGATACTTAATTTAGAGAATTGAAATACAAACAAGATTGATAGCGGTGACTTTTAACAATCTGCAACAAACCAGCTTTCCAAGTTTGTGGATAAAATCATGCTTTAAAATCATGCGTTAAAATCATGCATTAAAATCATGCTTTAAAGCAAAGACAAGTTTTGCAGTCTCTTCGTGTTACGTCATAGTAGTATCGAAAACCAGGATGTTCGAAAAATCTCCCAGCATGCACGGTTCTTGCTCTTCCGTCCTGGAGCCAAATGGACGAATAAACTATTGTGGAACATATATGTGTGGTTAAGTATGACAAAGTGCAACAAAATATGATGTGGTTTTATCGTTAGGTACTGCTGCGATTTGGTTTCTATTGATGGTAGCATGCTACCTTGTGTGTTTTATAGGAACTTACAAGGTTATTGCGTGACGAGATGTGTAGGACGGGGTTACACAGCCCCGGGAACGACGCCCTCTATATCAGCCCAAACTGTCACAAGGGAGACTGACAAACCGTGCTTATCCTGCACGATGGTGTTTGATACTTCAGGTTTACGAGTAGTTTGAGGAGTTAACAATTATTGGAAATATAAATGACTTTTTTCTTTCGTCTTAACCGTTCCGTACTTACCTGACTTGGCCGAATGTTCTGCATCAGTGAACAATTTCAGAAAAGCGGGTTGATCAATCTATTAAGCGATTCATTAGAATAGAATTCCAACTGTTATCATTCAGCTCTTGTCCATCCAAATAGAGATATTGCAGATAACAGAGTGACGGTAGACGATTTTGTAGTTTTAAATTCATATTTTGTGAGGGTGCCATATTTTATTTTTCGTGACGTCAGGGGAATTGATTTTTAAATTCTTTCAAATGAAAGGTTTTTTTCTTTTTTACTAATTGGGTAGAAAAAACCGTGTCCTACCACTAAACTATACCGAATATGATATACCGCGAGAGACAACGTGTCTTGAAATGATCCCCCATCCACCCATTCCCCTTTAGATGGGAACTCTCACTTACCAGGTTTCAGAAAATGCACTATTTCTTAAAGGCATTGAAGACTCACCCCAAACCGCCTTCTGAAAAAAAGTTAACTTTCCGTTGCTTGCAAGTGAAGTTTTTTTCTTATCACTACAAATGCAGACAGTAATGAGACGTGACACCTTGTTATCCTTTATCTGGACCGAGATGTCCATCGCTGTTATGTACACTGTGTTGTGGGTATCGACCGTAGCTGTATGTATTGACTGTACACTATGTGTCTAATTACCGACGGTAGCAAGCTGTGTGTGTCTTTTCTGGGATCGATGGTGGTGTCTAACACTTCTGTTACACCTCATTCGAAACTAGGTCAGATTACCGGCATCAGACGTTTCTTTGTGCGCGAGTTTTCACTCCCTTTAAAATACACACATACATACACACGCACACACATACACACACACACTTGATCCTCATACAAGAGAAGCCATACGTACGTTGCTTCATATGCATGGCTATGAACTTTAAGATATGTTTGAGGAAAAAGTAACCCAAGAGGGCACAAAAGACAATCATAATTTATATTAAAACAATTAACTTACATTGAGACTGTAACTGTATACGATCATTACGTTGTGACGTCTGGAGAGGATGGCAAGCATTTTAAGGACGGGATGATTGTTTACAATTTTAATGCCCATATCCTATTATGTATAAGGAAGTTGTGTACGGCATTTTATTCGTTTTCCCTCCAAGAATAACAACAAACCATTGTCCCGTGCGAAGTCATATGAAGCGTTTCCTCCCGACAAAAATAAGGTAATTAACAGACAATTAGTCTGCTAACTTGATTGCGACAGACATTAGCTCAAGGATTTTTTTTGTATGCAGATTAACCTTGGACTATTGAACATTTTTCTTGTGAGGTTAATGGGTAGACCTGGGGTGTTTTGGGGTTAATTAATAACCTTTCGCGGAGCAAGAAACTAGCCATAATTTACTAAATGAAACTGATTTATTAAAAATGTAACTTTATATAGGTATATGACTCATCCATTATAAATAAGGGGTTAATCAACGGTCTAGCGTGCGTTACTCACAAGATTAATGCACGATCGGGGGATAATGCAAGCGATGCATGAGGGCGGAGCCCGAGTGCATCCAGCGATAGCATTAACACCAAGAGTGCATTAATCATGTGAGTAACGCACGCTAGACCGTTGATTAACCCCGTTCATTCATACACTACCATTTGTGTGGGGGAAAAAATCATAAAACAAAACATTTTTGGTTACATATAACCAAAGATTTATTAAAGTGATGCCCCGTAATTTTACCGTGCGTTACTCACAGGATTAACCACGGTCAGCTGACCTGAATGGACCAATAGGATTTAGGAATCTTTACTAAGTATGAATGAACATGAGATGTACTATGCTCTAATACCAGTTTGATTGACTTCCTTGTATCTTAGATAGTGTAGTGTATGGAGTTAATAACTCGATTCGAGTTACTCGTTTCGACCACAAAATAAAATCATCAGCTACACATTTTCGACAAACGATGCCAGCAGTAAGATTTTTTTTCCTCGTAAATTAAAAAAAAAATAAAAAATATAAAACTCGAGACAATTTAGGCTCGTTCCATAACTGAAAATGGAAGAAAGCAATTAGAATCATGATATCTTACAAACAGATTGACAAGTGTTCGTTTTAGGTGTTTGCATGTTTATTTGTATGTTTGTTTGTTTTTTGGTAGGCTTCCATGCTTGCTAATATGAATTTTATTTCAAACTAGAGTATAAATGAACGGAATGAGCCAGCGTTATACCTTTCGTTGTTAATGTTCAAGGAGTTTTACCGGCACATTATGAAAACGAGATTGAATGTGATCACATGACTAAAACATCCCGCTTACCTGTTTCAATAAATAAACGCATCTGTATCAATACCAAATCATTCCAATCGACTATGGTAATAAATTGATGCCAACCATACAATGTATTAGTCACATATAAAGTGAAAACTCTTTATTTTACCACACCAAAGGATGATCTTCCCTATTAGAAAACTAACGTGACTAAATGCAAGCCCATAAAAAACCTAAAACCTTAATATCCTTGCATGTAAATTATGTTAGTAGGGACCAAATGAAAATTGGATTTAGTCAATGGAGTTTGTCAAAGAATTACCCATCCAATAATGTGATGGAGTTTCCTTGACTGGAATGAATATAGCGGCGGAACAGAATCTAACATATAGCTGGTTGTCGTTTCACCAGATATTAATTGGATTTTGCCATTTTAGGCATGCCCTTTTATTAAAGAAATTAAAAGATACCAGTGTAAAGAAATTAAAGGTACCAGTGTAGGTATATTTCCTACAAATGATAAATGGGCTCCCCCCCCCCCCTCCAATCTCAGCTACCATGGTAATTAGTGTTAAATCTTGTTTTTTATAGGGCTGGCATAAAATATAGCCACATTTCCGTGATTTAGCAGTGTATAATGGAGAACCGTGACATAGACGAATCTAATTGGTTGCATCCTTTAGATACATGGACCCAGCCAGATTGAATATCTGTCCAAGTAAACTTCTATTCTAACGAGCGATGAAACCACTTCGTTTAATTCGCAATGATTGCAATAAATTGGTAATATGCTCTATATAGAGAGGGATGACAGTAATCACCAAACTTGATGTATACAAATGCAAGATCCAGATCGTTAAACGCTAACTCCGAATTAACCAGCGTCAACCATGCATAATAATCTGTAGATAGCATGGCAAGTTCCTTACC
>KN886723.1:79350-90267 GCA_000934455.1 Apostichopus parvimensis
TGTGGGTATTGACCGCAGCTGTATGTACTGACTGTACACTAGTGTCTAATTACCGACGGTAGCAAGCTGTGTGTGTATTTTCTGGGATCGATGTGTGTAACACTTCTGTTACACCTCATTCGAAACTAGGTCAGATTATCGGCATTAGACGTTTCTTTTTGCGCGAGTCTTCACACCCTTTAAGGGAGTGGACTTGTGATCTAAGGCTTGCAAGTTCGATTCCTGGCCAGATCATTATGTTGTGTCCTTGGGCAAGGCACTTTATCTCCATTGCCTTGGGGACATGTGAGATAATCTGTCAGTTGGGCGCTGTTTAGCTGCTGCCATGTGGAGGGATGTCTCTATGTTTGACAGGTTATACTTGACCAAGGTAATCTTGTGATGTGCCTTGAGCGCTGTCTGCGCTTTATAAAATCCTCAATATTATTTTTATTATTAGAATAACTTTATAATGTAGTCAAATTTGTCAATACGCCCCTCCCCATCCTCCTCCCCCCTCCAATCTCCACCACAAACCTTCTCCACATGCACACCAATAAATCCCTAAAACGACTTTTATTTTTCCCACCGATATGAAGAACAATGAAAGATTACAAAACAGATACAGGTGTGTGTTCCAGCACAATACTTTATTTATACATATCCAGATATGTTACTTTAACTAACTCTGTAATCAAACATACATATACAGAAACATACATATACATACACATAAACAAACATACATATAAAAAAACGTACATATAAACAAACGTACATATACACAAACATACACTGAAATAGCCTGATCACTTAACCGATTTATATTTCTTGATCACTCAACCGATCACTTAACCGATTTATATATGTAAATCACCTAGTTAGACGATTGTCATTACTGCATGGGGGGGGGGGGGGGGCTGAAGTGGGCTGGGGTAGAGGGTGAGGTGAAAAGATCTTAACATGCAGGAAAAATAGTTAGTCCGTTTCTATTCTACCCAATATCTCCATTGAAGCAAAGGCAGCAGGCAGGAGCTACATGAACCTGACAGAAACGATGGCGGTTATGTTACACTGACAGATATCATGATTGTGTAAAAGTTGGCCTGAGATCCTAGCAGGATCTTCTTCAAAGGCTAAATGACAAGTAACAGTAACAGACGGGACAAAAACACGCACAGAATACAGACAGGTTAATGAGCATGGTGAACAGCGGGATGTGTAAATGATAAAAAGTAAATGATAAAAATGAAATGATCTACTCTGTATTTGTACTTGTATTCTTGTGTTTCAGTTTTTCAAAAAACGTCAGGCCAACTTACTTTTACACATTCTCTTACACAGGCTCTCTGGTGGATAAGCAGTTTGCTAACAGTTTTATTTTTAGATATCATGATTGTACAGGCAATGATTGGCATTAAAGCTTTATAAATACTAAAATACTGGACAACGTGAATGGGGAAATATTAGACCATGGAAAAGAGTGAGAAATTTATGTCTATAACAGGATTTGAACCAGTCACCTCTCTGGGTTTCAAGCCCAGGGTCTGTCAACTGAGCCATTATAAGTTAGTGGCTATCACTAAAAAGCCACTTCTTTGCTGGGTGGGGGATAGGGGGGGTTAACCCATTCTAGCCATAAATTACTTTACCCTTTTCCATTGAATTAGAGCTGTAAGTTACATTGAGTAAGGACTTCATTATATTCCTGACTTTGATAAATTACATTACATTTACACAAATTAGGACACCACTCCATATAAATAACAGATCTATGTGGCTTGCCATGATCGGTTTGCTCTTGATAAGCACAAATCAAAGCCGCATTATATTTTAATTATAAAAACGCCCAAAGAGACAGCCATGTCAATCACCTGACTCATCTCATTGTGGCATTAATGTGTAGAAGAAAATCACACTATCACACCATCAAAATCACACCATCATACACCATGATGAGGTACTCTCTTCTCCACAGTTTGACTTCTTAGTAGTGAATGAAAAATAAAAAATAAAACGAGACCACCAACTTGTATCGTTTACAAATTTTCAAATTTAATCTGGAAATGTTACCTTTCTTTAACTTTAATATTTAAACTATGTTTATAACATTTTCATTTATCAATTCTTTCTATTATATTGCATTTTGGAATAGCAAATTCAACACAAAATGCACCACCATTAAGCATACAGGAGTACAAGATTCCTCAGTATTTGTTTAAATATGATTCAGTTTCAGGTCACAAGGGACACTGTTTAATAGAGCCAAGGGCAAAAGAAGCACTTCTCACCTAGTTTTGTTAGAAAACTTACAAAAGCACCAGTTTTCATAGAGAAGTGCCCCTTTCTGATAAAGAAGTGGCCCTTTCTGATACAAAAAAGTACCAATTAAATAGTTCACTATTATTATTTAGGAAGTGTACTTTTGTTTCAAAAATACATCAATTTGTATGAAAAAGTGCCCTGTCCTTGCAAGGTAATTAAAAAGTGCTATTTTTGTTGAAAGACATTCAAAATACAGGAAATTGTGGTACGAAATTTATGGAGGACACATTTTGTTGGAACAGTTTGCGGTTACTTTGTGGTTTGCCCCCTCAAATCAAAGTCACTGCCAACTGTCCCTCGAAGTTCATAGCCCCCAACTCTGACCTCCCCCCCCCCCTTCTTCCACCTTCCGCTGATCCATATCTTGGATTCACCACAGCCTTTTTTGTAAATGACTGAGGTCACTATTGAGAACAACACACGAAACACATGATATTTGCTGAGAAATTGCCCTCAATTAGTTTCTTATTTCAGAGATACCTATCTAGACAGAATTGTCAGAGATGACCTTTGACATGACCACAGTCATGTAAATTGATCAGCTTGATGATTTTACTTGTCAAGTCCTATGGCGAGAATAGAATGTTGTATATTTCCAAACCTGCAAATATACATTTGGTTTATAAGCTCATCTCTGCCCTTCCAGCATCAGAGATAGTTATAACCCGATCTGGTACCAACAATCCTTAAATAAAAAATAAAAACATAAAATAAAAATAAAAACAGCTCAAGGATGTACTAAAGGATTAACTAAACAATAAAACACCAAGGAAACAAAACCATAGCAACAAATGTTTTCATTTACTACTTACAGACTCACACCATCCAGTCAACTAATCTTATAACACCACACTGAGCTTATCCATTAACCAGTTCACCGGTGTCTCTGTCCTCGCACACCAGCAAGGTGCATGGATGGTGTTTCCTGCACCACAATTCTGTAACCCTTTGTTTTGCATCCTCATCCTCTGCTATCTTCCTCTTTCAAATTTCAAGAAGAGACAGTAAGACACACCACCTCTTATTAATTACAAATTCCTGACTTCTATCCAATTCCTGAGTTTAATCCTGTCACTGGTCTTTCTTGCTACTGCTTCGAAACCTGTGTACAACATGTATAACCACCGGTGGTGCTTGTACGATATTCCATCATTTCTGCAGCAGTTTTCTCTGCAATCTCTAACATGTATGACCACCGGTGGTGCTTGTATGATATTCAATCATTACTGCAGCAGTTTTCTCTGCAATCTCTCTCTCTCATGTTCATTTCTCAATTATTTCAGTCATCTTCATCACTACTCCATGCATCAGCCGTGGCATTGGGACCAGCCAGTACTCTTGGCTGCAGACAAAACAAAAAACCACAGAGATATTATTTAAACAGATCACTTCAGATATTTACTAATAATCCTGCTTCATAGATGGTATATATTCTGTCTCCAGTATCTTATTCTTGCCATGATAAGCATGCCAACCTATCCAAGGAATCTTTTAGTATTTCAAATTTTTGTGCCGCAGTATTGGAGGTTCTGAATTTGGTCTCCTATCAAGATACTATGGCTCCTGTGTACAAAACTGCAATACATCTTACACTTGTACAGTCTACTATAGTAGGGTAGCAAGAAGTATGTATCAGGTTCTTAGGGTGCTTGCCACAAATTTTGCACATGTTATGCAGGTGTTCGAGTGCCATGACTACAGTATACATCAGTCAAGGACTGTACAATCAGTGACACTGTATAGCTAACATTATAACTTTATACAGTATTTAGCAATGTGATACCTAATAAATTACTCCCTGCTATCCCTTAATGGCAATTGGTATTGGGTTTGGCTTTGTGTCATTTTGATTGAGCGGCATAGCATTGACATTTGATTAGATCTATAGTAGTCAAAATCACTAAGAGAACCATATGATTCTGCTACAAAACAGCTGCAACGGTTAAATCGTTTAATATCTCATATTCTTAAATCCTAATATTGTGATACAAAATTGTATTTTGCACCATATCAATCAACAATGCTCCCACTACCCACTCCCTTTCCCCACCCCCCCACCCACCCCCTCCTCCCCACGAAGAAATATAACAACATTTTGTCCTTGAAAAAATTTGTAGTATATAGTAAGTCAATTTATCAGAACAACGTACCGAATTTTTTGTGGTTTGTTGTTGTTGTGCTTCTTCTTCATAATGGTCTGGGTATCTACCTATGTCTGGTTCCCACACCAGTATGTTACTGTCATTCCCTCCACTGTACAACTCCTATATCCAAAATGGTCAATAAAGAGAGAGCAATGATAAATGATCGGAACATGTAAGCGAATACAAATTGTAAACAAACTGCTTATTTACTGCACAAGCCTGTGCAGATAGATGTATAAGTGAAGGTGGGTGACGTCTCGATACCAGCCGGATCTTCTTTAGAGGTTTGCCATTGAAGAAGATCAAAACATCAGACACTCTAGAACTTGACATAAGCAATAAATTAATAGTACACAAAGAGTTGTCTGAGCAGAGAGGACATATTCATAAAGCCCTATATCAAAAGTGAATGATCGATTTATGTTACATATCTTGCAACATTATTTTGAGGTGAGGGAGTCCGATTAGAGGCCACAGGCGGGGAGGGGGGAAGGGGTTGAGGAAGAAAGCAAAATGTTTGTAGGTGACCGAATATCCCATACATGATGCAGACGTACTTCACATTGTCACATTTTACATCATCTCTCGTTTAGTATCTTCTTCTTTTAGAGTCGTGACATTTTTAAAGCGACTGTCTCGTCTCTATAAAGAGTTAATGAAGCTTAAAAACGAACCTGTAAGTGTGGATGGAAGACGCAGCAGTTGACCTTATGGTAGTGACCCTTGAGGTCGTACACCATCTCACCATTCTGAAGGTCATACACGTCGACATCGTTCACCGTCGGAATGAACGCCGCACTCGGATTAGATGTGACGGAGCAGGCGATCTTCACAGATTTACCGCTCTCGTTTACGACACTTCCGAAGTTAACCTAAGATGGAGCATAAATTTGAAGAATGGTCAAGCACAAAGATTAAAACTTTTAAGTTCTTTCATCAAAGATATTTCAACTATTTATGACTGTCACCTGGAACATTGGGTTAAATATGTACAATTCACAAAAAATGGAGATGGACATCAATTATTGCGAAAAGCTACATCTCTAATTTATTGTAAATCTCTACTTCAAAGGTAATAAAAATAATCGGAAAAGAGTATAAGAAAGACTACATCTCTGTATCATTAGCTGTTGTCCACCTTGTACCAGAGTATTTCACTAACTAACTCTCCCCTTCTTTTGTCTTCCCAACCTCTCCTCCCCAACAGGTCTTGACTTGTTCTTCCCCAAATAAACCAAATTAAAACGATAGTGTTTTTTGTGACCATGTGATGCACCATGCATCTAAACAAGGGAGAGTAATAGATCCAGGTCAAAGGTCACTGGATTGTTAGTATGGGCAGTTAAAACAATAGTGTCTCTGTGACCATGTGATGCACCATGCATCTAAACAAGGGTGAATAATAGACCCATGTCAAAGGTCACTGGATTGTTACTATAGGCAGTTGTTCATCCTCTGCCCATCAAGGAGAAAACTATGGATGCCTTGAGGTGATACATCTTTACAATGACTCAGCAGACTGTTATGTTGTTTCTTTCACCTCAAACTTCAAATGGTTCTTTTTTGTAACTCAGTAAGTATAACCAAGTAACCTTTTTACATCATGCCAAGTAAATATTAATTCGGAGCGTCTAACATACCAGAGTATTTTTGCCGGAAGCAATATCCCAGAGTCTTAATCGATCATCTGTCCCAAAGCTTAAGAGAAACAAGCCTTCGTCTGTGAAACAAAGCCCACTCACATCACCGTTATGTGCCGTTTTTACTGAAAATGGGAAAAGATTGGATCACCACAGATTAATCACAGATTAATCAAACAGATTAATCACCATAATAGCTATGAAGTGACTAAAATATTACACCTCACCATAATAAAGAAGCAAACCTAACCATCATTGTTATCTGAGATGTTAGAAAAGTTTGTGACAAACAACTCCCTCAAAACAGCTGTTTGGGAAAACAATTGTTGAAAAAGTCATGCCTGGGGATGCTCTGTGGGCAAAGTGGTGATGTCATAGTTGCACTTTGGTTGTCATTTCGTATTTTCATGACAAAACTTTAATTTTAGTCAAAATGCAACAAGCTGTACAAGAAAGAATGTTTCATAGTTTGAATATCAACTTCCAATGTCATGTTAGCTTTTTCTCCATTATTTGTAGGAAACTAATATAGAAACAAATGTCTGTGATGTTTCTCTCATTCTACTTCTGAGGTCTATCTAGCAAAGGACAAGTCTATCTACGTAGCAAGGGAAAACATTGACACTCTTTGTAAGTTTAAATGTCCCAGTGACGGTCACTGAAATCATAGATTTCTATCAGTATTGAATTCCGCTACAAAGGGAACTGTTCTGGATCCTTTGATTGGTAGATGGAGGAGGACGGTTGACGACCAGTATTGACCACATGCTTAGTGTGTACAGTCTCACAAAGGTGACTAGCTCACACCAGACATGGTATAGTGAGAGTGCTAATACTGTGAGGCAGCAGGTAAGCAAGGATACAATATATTATCAGTAGAGAAACATACAGTAACATTTCAACTAGACTTTCTCCCAATTTTTCACATATTCTGCAAACTATCTGTCACTGGAAACAGAACATCTTCTTGTTTGATATTCTTATTGTTGTTCATTGCTTCCTGTTGTGATACTGGCAGAAAGAACAAAACCCTGATTCCTGCTGTAGCTAATTACTACCTCCATCTTGTTCAGTTTCATTGAATAGCAAACAGAATACCTTCCTTCCTCTAATTCAATACTGTCATCAATGCGGTTGCTTCCTTAACATGGTTCTTGACAAATGAGTGAATCCCTGATTCCTATTTGAAAATCAAGCAATGTAAAGCAAAGGCAATACTACCTGAGGAAATGCTCTCCCTTTTCTCTCCATTGTGTCGATCCAGAGTTTTCAGACAACCAGAGGCATGTCGAACATCCCAGAGAAGAATCTTACCGTCTCGGCTGAGAAACAAACCGGAAAGATAGAACAAACCTCTTGCTTGCCTGATGCATGTGAACCCTTATGGAGTATGGTCTCACTTACTGTATACAACATTCAGGAATTTATTGAAAATTCCAGATTGGAGGATATATATTGCAAAGAATCTCGACAATTTCAAAGCAGGGATGTGCTCTATTTGCTAATTATAGAGCCAACACAAAATAGTTTCACAAAAGATGTGAATGAATCAAATAATCTTCATGCCCTATGGAATCAATAAGATTCCACTTTAAGAATTTGACGAGCCATAAGTGATATTATCCCCGACTTCTCTCCACCTCCCCCACTCCCCTCCCCATCCCGTTTCCAAATAAAAGGCTGCTGATCGTGTACACACCTGCCTGATGCAAGCAAGAACTCTTCTTTATTAGACCACTGCACACTGAGTATTGCATCTTTATGTCCCTTTAAGATGTGAGTAGAAGATCCTGTCTTCAAGTCACAGAGTTTGATCTTAGAGCTCATCGATCCAACTGTAGTACAAAAAGTCAAATTATGGTCATCAACGCAACAGAAAAATTCATGAATTCGCAAACTTCTACATTGGCATTTTATGTAGCGTGTGACAAGGTAATCACTTCAAATCATCTATTATTCACATTGCAAAGTTCCATAATTTGCAAAATACTTTGTTAAATTTAATGGTAACCGTTATCAGACTACATATTTACTGCAATACAAGCAATCATTGCTCAGTTGTAGCTGTCAGGTGCTGTGCATACTTTAAACGAAACTTCTTCATGTTGCACCGGTTCCTAACAGAAACAGATATCGGTCCGGTGACACATTTAAAGTTATTTCTTGCTAACTATCTATCAGCATCTAGTGAGCTCCCACTCCATTGCCAATTTTCCTAATTCTATGTACAGTATGATCATTTGCTGTCACTGGATTACTATGAGGGAGGAAGAATGCAAGCATAACATCTTTGAAACATTTGATGTTTGCTACATACAGTATAGATTGTTAAAAGGAACAGTGTGACCAGACACTGTAAGCTCTATCTGGCCAAGTACAGTGTGTCGAAAGAAATTATCAGGCAATTACGGGCACTAAGGTTGTGGGGAGACAGGTAAGCAAGGAGAGTAGTAAGAAAACACATTCTGAATTAGGAGTTGCAGTTTGATGCTTGAATTTTTTATAAAGGCCAGTAGACTGTATACTTGGCATAATTCTAAAGTAAAAACCATTACTATACAGTATAAGTGTATTCTATCAATAGAGATGTTGTTATGACCAATACTAAATATTTCTGTGCAAAAGCTACCTACCAGCAATCAGGCAATGTTGTGTGGCAATTGGTGAAATGTGATGACTGTAAATTGCTTGATTTATCACAAACTCTTCAGCAGGAATTAGGGCGTTGGTATCCCAGACTTTGACTTTACCATCCATTGAACTGCTTACAAACATTCCTGTGTCATGCGGGTACCACTGCACAGTCTCCACACTTCTCTTGTGGACAGATTCATTAGACCTGTTAAAAGCAAAAGACAGAAACAGTGAAAAAAATGTTTAAGTTAACTTCCATTACCTCATGAATGCTATGAGAGTTAAGTATATAAGATATCCAGTTTTGATTATACCATCATTAAATAAAATGGTATAGGTAGCCAAATGTTATCAAAAATATTTAAGAACATGTTTTTACCTAAGGAGAAGTATTCATCAACAAAACTTAATGCCAGAACCACCAAGACATTTTATTATCTTATTTTTATATTTCTTCTTTTCCAAACTGCTGGACCTTGCATTTTTGCATAATAACTGACAAGTTTAAGTCTTTCACATTGAGCTGGCAACTGGTCCTACTAAATGGCTCTAGGCGGTTTAGATGTCATGGTGTCCCCCCATTATCTTATTATTATTTTTCTTCTTTTCCAAACTGGTGGACCTTGCATTTTGCATAATAACTGACAAGTTTAAGTCTTTCACATTGAGATGACAACTGGTCCTACTAAATGGCTCTAGGCATTTTAGATGTCATGGTGCCCCCCCCCCCCACCAGCCCCATTTTCCACTCCTCCCCACCCACACCCACAATTAATGCAAATTACACCAAAATATTGAAATACTGCTGATTATTGAAATAATTTCTCTTAAAATGGTAGGGTACCATTGTAATGTACAGTAGTTAATTCCATTTTATGATATAAAGTAAAGTTAACTTTGTGGTTTGATATGTTACTACTGTATGTGTAGAAACATTACTTATGATAGGCTATACTGTTTGACACAGGATTCTCTCCTCACAATTTTCCGTAAAATGTTTCTATTACTGAGCTATTAGTCACCTTTAGCTACAGGATGGTGTTATTGTCACAAGTAGCCATTGTTATGTGCTAGTAAAATATACAAAACATGCTACTGTACCTCCCAATGCCGCAGAGATACGGACAGGTCAATTCTTTCACCACTGGTTTCGTTAGAACATCATATACGGCAATAACTCCATCACCTCCACCGGATAAAAGGCTACAAAGGTGCAAGATATCAAAAGTTCTATTTTGTAACATTCTTTAATAACCAATATATAGATATTACACCATAGAGAGTCTTATATTGTATTACAAATACACTTTGGAGAAAAACATTGGCCTTTACTTTAAATGCGATTCATTTCGATCTATGGGCTACATTCTGTAGGATACCTGTACTACATTTTTCTCTGTGGCACAACAGTAATTTACACTTTTTTTTATTTTTATAGGAGACATGGTTCCAATTAGAAGAATTTCACTTAATACTAAATATAAAATTCTTGCATGTTGGACTGTCCACATTGAAAATATAATTTGCCAAAACCAGTGTTTGACTGCTCAGTTGAATGACCTCCTTAATCCATTCAGATATCAATTGGCATAGAGGCATATTGTTCAACTGTTCCTGAAAGGCTGAATTCCCCCAGTAAAATATGTAAACATTGAAAATTAAACTAGGTCATGTACAAAGTTTGGGTTGACTTGACTATGACAGCCTTATCAGTCATAAGTGGTCAATATAGATCATATCATTGCATAAACTCATGCCTTATACAGTAGTTATGCCAACAACTAGACTCAGGAATAATTAAAATGACAATAGGCATATTGTATACAAAATAGTATAAAAATGTGTTGTGATATAGATATATAATCTATAAATGAATGTAGCTGAGGTTGGAACTTACTATCTATAATCAACAGGATCAAGATCAAGTGAATTCACGCTGCTCATGTGGATGCGTTGTACATCTTTGTTTTTACTGAGTTCCAGAGAATAGGTTCTGCGGGTAATTTCTGCCACAGACAGCACTGAGCTGTGCTTGGTTCCTCTGCATCTTTCTGCTAGAAAACTCAGCATCTTTTAGGCTACTCCAAATTCTAGAGTGCAAGTAAGTAAGAATGATTTGAGACAAACCATCAGTGTGGGATAGCCTAGCCTATGCCGTTAATTATATGCTCTAGCATAGGCTAGAGTACTGACAG
>KN886724.1:21295-42144 GCA_000934455.1 Apostichopus parvimensis
TATATACAAAATGGGGATAATGCCCAGAAAAGGAGTTTTAGATGTGGCTTTTGCTAAACATTGGCGGGTTGGGATGGGATCGCATTAACATCTACCATTAACATCGGGCCGTTTTGGTAGGTCATCAAATAGTCCGGGAGAGTAGAAAAAATAAATTGCCGATAATGGTGGGGAAAGTAGGAAGATGTTGATGAATATTACTTCACTTTTGAAAGTTGCCAATTTACATTTGTTAAACAATGTTTAACGTCCCCCCCCCCCCATTTTTTTGTCAATAATAAAGAACCCTTAATCATGCAAATATCTCAGAGGGGTGGGGTGGGGGGAGCGTGAAGGGATAGAACTCTTCCCCATTCCACAACGTCCACCACCATTGGAGGGTCGCCAAGATGATGAAGGTTGAAGTAAGGGTCAGCAAGCAAAAAAAAAAGATTGATGTTTCTAAGCCATTGCTGACTTTCTTCCAAAGTTTGTCTTCGGTATGGTACTTTTTCTTCCATATGCCAGTATTTAAGTATGACATGTACGCTCAAATGCAAATCGTCATAGTTACGTCATACTATAATAGGCTGAGTAGATATGTCGATATTCCCATATAACTTGACATCTCGTTTTAAGTTTTAAATTTGATTGAAAATCTGGCTCTTCGTACCCTTTCTATTAAGAAAATGAACCATTGGACCGACCAGTTGTTCTCATGATCATGTTCGTTCTTTGCCGGTGACATGCAATAAGTATCCAGTTTGCCAACAGGGTAAATAAAAATACATTGGAAAATAACATCCACACCCCTTGATCAATTTATTCAGTACAAGAAACTGTGTTTGACCCAGTTTTCAGACCGACCGATGTGAGTAATATCAATGGCTGAAGAAAAAAGAAAACACAAATATTAAAACACAAATAAATAAACTATAAGAAATAAACATTTGTTTTCCAATCATAAAAAGGAAAAAGAAAAGTCGGTGATGGAAATTGGTAATAACACGAGTGAAACAAAATGGTAACGACAAGAAATTGAAGAATTACATCCCAGAAAAGGATCATATAAGTGGACCCCCTTAGCTCCATAGCCCCGATTACCGTTCTGACCTACTTTTCATATATGTGACATAAAACAAGTCTGACTGACATAGCTCCTTCCATATTTGGTTCTCTTTCTTCATATGCTTGTTATCATGCACAATATCCCGCACATTGTTATGAGAGTGCGCCCACTGTATCACTTAAAGCGATGTCAACAAGAATAGGGACGCATGATTGGAGGAGAGGGGGAGGGGTGGGGGTGACATCTCGACGCTATATTTCGTCACGAGGCTAGTTGTATCAGCTACACTTTTGAAAGTTGTAGGTTTTGTATCGTAAGATAATTAGTTACAATGCACCCCTCTTTCCATTACACTTTGTATACAGTAAGTTGTTAGCAGTATACTATTTCTTAATTTCAGTGTATTAAAACATCGGATGACGTGCCCGTCAGTTTTGTGAAAACCTCAAAAGTGCCACTTTTTAATTTATTAGAAGTGCTCCTTTTTGGTCAAGGAAAAATACCCTTGTAGATTTTTTTATACGGGTCCTTTTGTTAAAAGAAAGAAAGAAAAAAGAGGTAGTGATTAAAATGTGTGGGTTTTTTTTGTATTGTATATTTGATGGAAAACATTCAAATACTGGAATTTGTGGTAAAGAATGGACATGGTGTCCATTTTATCGGGACGCTTCAAGGTGATTTTGCTGCTCTTCAAATCAAAGTCACATGTGCCATTGCTATTGTGCTTGTGCAAACCTGCCCACCCCCCCACCCCCACCCTTCCGATCGAACCCTCTTCCGCCGTCTCTATATGGTTCCACCAAACTGTAGCAAAATAATCCTTTACACATATGAAAAAAATACGTTTATACTGAAAAAAACAAAACGCTTATTAAAAGGGGGTGGGGATCGGGAGGGTTTATCTTATATCCGGTCATTTCCACGCAACTTCCAGGTACGGAGGAAGCGATTGTTGACAACAATAAAATAATTCAATTCACAAGAGATGATTCGTAGATATATTAACTCGTAAACTAAACCAAACAGGTATTTTATTGTCAAGGTCACTAATTCTCCAAATGAAGATAACAATTTTAAGACTATAAAACCCATGAGAGGGTCTTTGGGGTGTTTGGAAGGAATACGAGATATTACCACACGGGGACTAAGCTATGCCAACACCAAATAGCTAAATTACCTCTATAGGCCTACAGTTACCAAATACATTGGTATGAAGACGATACGGTAATAGAAAGTTCATTGTCTGTCGTTATTTTGTAAGTCCTGTAGTTAACGACGAATTGTTTATGAATCTGTAAACGTTCGGTGATATAAATGGAGGTGGACTGTCATTTCTTATTAGGCTTTCACATTCACTTAAACACCGTACAGGAACAAGGATGTTGTGTTATAAACTTCAGGGGTTTGCAAAACGAACATATATCATTACTTTAATCATTTGTGGGACACAAAATATGAAGTCACGTGGATAGATTTAATTACAGTAATTTCATAATTTAAAACAATGATATTTTTTGGTACCAAATTAATTTTGCCATGTTGTAGTGGGCGTTACAAACACTACTATCAGTCCAGCCTAGGTTATGTTACGTAACATTTTTGAAACATGACCTGTTTAACATCTGAGGCTCCTCAAATAAGAGCGGCTGGACTACTTAGTCTAACACACAGACCAGTAAAGGTTACCTTCCTCAGATGCAACACAAAAGTCAAAAGGGAAGCATTAACACTCCTGTGGCCTGTAATAACATGTTTGCAATGCATTGGATTTTTTTTCCAGGAAAAGAGATATGTGTTGGAATGTCATAGAAAGGTACTCTGTTGCTTTTATGGTGTTAAAAGACTACGTTTTCGTCGAATTATTAGAACTTATGAAGCAATTTATCGACGATATCAGTCAATTAGGCTTGCACTGAGGAGCTGACGTCACCATCACTTCAGACTTAAATGAGATATGCCATATATTAAAGCTGAACACCCTGAAACCAGAATAGCCGTAGATTCATTTTACGGCACTCAGTGTTTTGTTTCTGTTTTTTCTTTTACTATAAGATATGTAATACACTAAACTTCTGTCTTAACTCACCCATTGACCATTATGTTAGATCCTCGCAATAGCTGTAAACACATTTTTTTCTTTCGGGGGGGGGGGGCTGGGTAGGGTAGGGTGGTTGTCGCCGGAGTCCATTTAAGAATAACCGCATTACACATGGGTTGCTCGGAATGATCTTAATTTCAGTTGAAACTCTTTCAGTAAAAATGTAAGTAGAGCTTCAATCGGGTAACGATTTCAAAGGAGAAAAAAGTTCAACAAGATTGCCTTTCTTTTAGTTTTGAATGTGTCTTGGTTTACTTTCTGATCTCCGTTAACACTGCGAATCTGTTTGTTTGTTCATCTCCGGCAATCTCTATACCCTCTGTGTCTGTGTCTCCGCGGTTATGAGTGACCTCGAGTAACCTTCTGGAAGCGATTAATTAGTTCAGCGTCACCACCCCTTAATTAAGTAGCATCGTAAATCGACTCAGTCATTGTAATTTAATCTTCTTGAACGGCGGCAAGGGGGGGGGGGGGGGGTAAAATGATTCATCTAATTTTTCTTCAGAGCAAGTTTAGTACGAGTGCTGACTTTTGGATTCTCAAGCAGAGCATATTTTTCTCTTAACAAATCAAAGTTTAAAGTTTGTACATATAGAATTATACGAATAAGCAATCGTGATGCTAAATCAATCAACTCCCTGGTTATTTCTGGTTGAATGCAACTTGGTTGATTTCCACCAATACTTAATTTAAGTGAATGTTTACTTTGAAAATATAGTTTTCCAAATATTACACGATATGTCACGAAGAAATTTCTGAATTGCCGAATTCAATAGTCATTAAGCCATTATAGTAATTATAGCCATTTACAATATTGGGCAAGCATACCGTTATATATATAAACGTGGTAGAATACATTGAAACATTAAAGAAAACTGGAATGATGTTTTAATGACGTCAACCACGTATTATACAGGTATTGACAATCGACCTGATGATATTTTCACCAGGCATAACATCGTCATGATCACATGGTCACAGTTGTGGAACGCCAGAAATACTATCAGCTTGTAGTATCATATATTTACTTCGTGTACTTTAACATTATCATCGTAAGCTTTAACAATACCGCCGTGTACATTATGAATTTCATATTTGTTTACATTATCATCTTGCACATTTATATTATCGTCGTGTACTTTATACATTGGTCCTATCATCGCTCGGTTCTATAGTATCATCGTGGACTTTTATATAATTATATAACCAGGCAATACTCAACATGTTTATGATCATCATTACTGGTTTTGGTCTTTATTGGCGTTCCATACACAGTCCTGATGTAAGAGAACCTATTTTGACTGGCTTAACTCGATTCTTCCCTGGAGTGGAGCACAGTGGGTAGTCTGTGATGTCATAAAGGGAAAGGGCTTCAAAGTTTTATTAAGGCCATTACTGCCCTCTTGTTGATTCATCCTTGAACCCTAGTACATTTGGAAAGTTTACTTACTGGTATGTTCTCTATTTTTAGAATTTCATCAACATGCATCTTATTTGTCCAAATATAAATTTCCTTTGTGGATTTGCAGCTGAATTTCCCTGATGACATCATTTATTCCACTGTTGCCAGTTGCATTTACAAAATTTTAAAAAAAGATGCAGAATATTGTTAGCATGTTTTTATTTATTTATTTTTTTTGCTCAGCATTCAACTTAAGCCACCGGAAATAATTTTAACAAGAACAAAGTGAAAGAAATATGACTATCTAATCGAAATAAGCCTTTATATCCTGATTTAAAAAAAAAATTATTAACTATTTGAAGTATTCGAAATATATTTAATTTCTCTCAGGCTACGTCGACTCCTATCCCACTTTTAATAAGCAAAAAAATCTTACATAATTTTAAAGAAATATCTGTCAAGATTGAGCCTGGTCACGAAATCAAATAACTTGATCCACTCTCAAGCCCAGTCAGTCCTCTTACGTCTCGACCCCTAACTGGACGGTGATGACGTAATCCAATTAACTACGTTTTGTCATTAGTGGTGGCAGCAGGTAAGTACAATGTCTTAGTGAAATCCATTGTAAACTATAAAGAACAACTTTAACGGTTCAGTCACACACAAAGAAAAGAAGGGATTTTGGACTATTCCATCGAACATTTAATAAAATATTTATATAAAAATAAATATTTAATTTATGGGTGTAGGGGGTCGCATGGGACTACATAATCGTGATATCTTGAGTGAAAATGCCATTTGGGGGGGGGGCTTGAAACAGAATCAGAGGAAGACATGAAATATATATATAGTTCGAGGAACTTATGATATCTGTAATGTGTCCAGTGTCGTCACTAAACTAGGTACGTGGTTAACAGTGGCGTAACGCCAGGGGGTTGAAAGCCTCGGGTCCGGGAGACTTAAGGGGGCCCGGGCCTAATGGAACAACAGTACATTGCGTTCAAACGTGGGTTCAATTTTATTAAGAAGACAATGGGAACCGTCTCTCATTGTACTGGTGCGGTTTCGCAATGGCAAGCGTCGCTCGCTTTTCAGAGGTGCAATAGAATCGTTGGCCCCTGGGTTCCGAACCGCTGGTCCGGAAAATAAACTGGGAGCAAGAGATTTCATTGTGGTTCACCAGATCACTTTCATGCACACCCCTGATTTAGACAAACAAGGGTGCAGTGAGACTAATTAGAAACATGACGAAAGCAAAGGTTAACATCACCAGGGAAGATCTGGAGCAGAATACCTACTGTTGTGGTAGCCAAGAAAACGTCAATTCCATATAGGTGCACTATGATACTAACATGAACACATTTATCAGGTCTACGTCGATGACATTAGAACGATACTCATTCGAGCTTTACATAGTTAGAGAGAAATAGCACGGGTACGAAGCAAAACAGTACTACTTCAATCCATGTTCATTTTCCAGTTCAGTTTCCATCAACAATATCTGGAGTTAGGGACAAGATGTTGAAATGGGGTTTTCAGCTGACAGTTCATAATATTTGTCTTTGCCATGTGTCACATGGTCTGTCCCTGGGTGACAATGTCCCTTTAACAATTATTGTAAAAGTAAATATCTTTATTTTTACTATTGGCAGAAACACAGATGAAATAAAGTCAAGACAAATAATATAGGTAATATTGAGCAATTTATTTGAAATGACACTTGTTATTGTCAGAATAAATGCTGGTAAGAAGAAAGTTGGACAAAATACTGTCGAACACAAAGAGATTACAAATTTCTCAAAGACAAAGATATCCAGCCTATATCTCGTTTTCTGATGAGAAATTCGTTCTTCTTTTTTAAATAATATGGAGGATAAACTAACCGCTGCTCAAGAGCTCTATTATTGAACTCCTCACGATACATTGTTCATTCAAAGAGAGAGAAAGAGATTGCCTCACCTGATCAAATTCTAGCCTTACCCTCAGCAGCACAAGAGGATGGACTAAAATAGGGGGCGCACTTCTCACCACACCAAAATAATTGTACAATTGTTGTAACTGTTTCTCTTTTTTCGCTAAATCGATGACAAATCACCATTTAAATAAAACTTTCGCACATAAGCAAGAATTTTCAAAGACATATCTTGGAGGACACACAATGCTGTTTTTCTAATCGATTACAGCAACATTAAATTAAAACGGGGGAAAAAAATCGAAAAAAAAAAGTCAACTAAAACTAAAAAGGCAATGCGATTTTTTTGTCTTTCTTCATCATCTGTTAATTGCCTGTTTGACATCTTTACCATGTCACACCCACACACGCACACAGACAGACAGACAGACAATTGTTACTTATATTTGACTAAAGAGGATTCACATGCTACCAATTTGATTTAATTTTTTGGCGGCAAATTTTATTAAAAGAAGATCGGATTATACCTATCTTCAAACATTGATAAAAAATATATTAATAAACAAACTACTTCAGTTTCACTTTGTGACAAATTCAAAGAATGAGAAGAAAAGAGAAATTTCCTCGTGAAAAAATGTCAATCCTTTCAAAAATTCTGTAAATTCGGGTTCAATTTCCCTGTGAACTTCTCTTCTTCTTCTTCTTGGTTACATTGTTTAATTCTTATTACAAAAAATTCATACAGGATACTAAACATTCCAAATCTTTTTAAGATTTCAATCTAGCAAGCAAATAGAAATTATGAAATTTTATTTTAATTAAAACGAAGAAGGGAGGTCAGGGGAGGGAGGGGGTATAATTTCATTTGATCGCAGGTATTTATGCTTAACTTTCAAAAAGAGAAGGGGAAAAAAAACACAAAAAATCACACAGACACGAAGAGGAAGGCAACAGAAACCAACCAGGAAAGGCACATTCTGCATTTATATTATACTATGCTAGCTACTGGACTATATAAAACTTCTGGACAGTGTCACTATATATCTCAAGTTTAAGTAAATAAAATGAACAAATTATGAAAAAAAAGGATCTTTTAAGCAAAGAAGTGGGTAAAGTTTGCATTTATGAGGATCAGAATGATGGACGAACAACCTTTCTTGGTCCGCTGTTTTCAACAAGTAATATTGCTGCAAAAAAGTCAACATGCCAAGAACTATTCTTTTTCTTCTGTATCAGAGTAGGAATTGTTTTGAAGAGAGACAAAAGCTCTGGTGAGTAAATTCTCAGTTGCAATGCACCATCACCTAAAAGCCAAACCTGTTTAAGTCATTTTTTTGTACCTGTTGTAAGGGGTGGAGGGAGAGGGCTGGGTGGGGGGATGGGGGGTTTCAAGTATTGTTACAGAAGTTGTAGTTGCATATATCACATCACACTGGTTATGGATCACTCTAATAAACCCTTTGGTTTACTGGTAATATTAAAAAATGTGAATTTGATCAAAGAAAGACAAAATTTGGCAAGCAAACTGAAGACCATATTTAACTGATATATGCTCAGAAGATCATAGTCTTTTCAATTTGCTCGGAGAACAATGTTGAAAGCGTCACCGAAGATTCAACACTCCGGGGGGGGGGGGATAAAAAAGGTTACTTTACTTAAATATTGACCTAAACTCCAGCAAAATGGTAACTGTCACTGATCCTTTCCCAATCATTGCCAGACGAAGAAAAAACTTGACCATTTTGAGCAGATTCTATCTGATGTGGGGGAAACTGTTGCTTGGCTACACTTCTTCAAAAAGTCTGATTACGTTACAAAATATTGTTGTCGATTAAGAAATGGTTTTTCATGCACATGGATCTTTTTTTTTGTTGAATATCATATTTAGGAAGATTAACTATTGCTAACACACCAAAGACACAAAGATGATGATGATTTTATTAAAAATAGTCTAGATTCTAGTCGGGACTGCTGATACTGTCGCTTATGATACTGCGGTTGCTGCTGATTAGTGTGCTCAAGTTTTCTTTGCATTGAGTATTATGTCCTTCACGTTAAAGACCACTTTCTCTTTCTTACGTTGTGGCGTCGAATCCATACAGAACCTGCAGGGAGAAGAGAGGAAATTGAAAATACAGTTTCACAACAGATTGAGTCACATGACCATTGTTCAAGGATGAGCCTGGGGTAAAAAAAAAATGACGGAACTTTGCAAACATTGCGGTATAGGCTCCAGGTTTCGTATGCTACAGTGTGTTAGGATAATAGTTTTTGTCCCCGAGGTAGAAAAGAAATCACGGATATTCCATGATGGTTTTCCATAATTGTTTATTTTATTTTATTTTAATTTTTTAATTTTTTTATTAGTTATTTTTTTTGTTTTGTGTATAGTCCTGTTTACTAGGCTTCTAAGTTGCCATTAAAGGAATCACAAAGCATCATCTCAGGTTCATCTGATAGAGATAATTGCCACAAACAACTTCACCAAACAGCTAAGAAAATCTTCTTCCACTAAGAAGATATCATACGTTTAACATGTCTTCACACAGAAGGTTGAAGACTTGAGAAAGTCTAAATATAACATCATGAAGCTACGCGTGCTTTAAGTTTTTGTCTGCATTCCGTATGACAATGTTTATTTTCTATAATGGAGCTAGGTTCTGCTGAACGTAAAATATTGATTGTCTTAACGAGGGCTAATGATGGCACTGCATTGAGCTTTAACAGTGTTAACATTCTACCTTGAAAATATGAAATATGAAAATATGACAAACAGGGAGAAAGTAAAAGGTTTCAGTTCATAGTGGTATTATGACATCACTATGACATCACTATGACATCATTGATTTGCAAACTGACAGCTCCCACACAGGACATTTCAACTATGATATCTCCATAGAAGGGCAAGATTTTCCTTGTATCTCGTTAAAAACATGATCTAGATGATAAGTGGGTTTGTGTCTCAGAAACATGATGAAGAAAGGATTTATTGTTCCTGTGATGTTATGTGTTCCTTTGCATGACTGAATATGTTACTCATTGTATAATCAAAGCACCCCCCACCCCCCTTAAAAACACAACCTCTCATCACCCTACAATTACAAGTAAAAAGTCATTTGCACCTCTTAAATGCCTCAAGTTCCAATTCTACCGGGTCCATCTCGTTCATGTCAACGTTCTCCTTTGGGAGAAAGATGTCATCTGGAAGAGAAGGTAACAACAAAAAACATATAACAATAAAATTAGAACAATTGGGCAGTACATTGTACATATTGGTTACACTGTACAGCTTAGTGCCACTACGAGAGTGCGGTTCTGGATTGCACATACTTCCACGACACCAGAGAGACTGGTAACGTCGAGTTGATCCAATTAATTTTGAGTCGTGCCTCTAATCATGTCAAAATGGGCCAAGCCTAGTCATCATCTGGACCAGTCAGTCAAATTTAAAGCACAATACAATCCAATCACAGCAGGACGATTCAAGTAAATGACTAAATAATTGTATCTTTATCATGACCAAACTTGTTTCCTCAAATATATCGTGAGACCAGAGCAACAGAAATCTAAAAGATGACATACAAAATGTCAGGGAAAAGGTAACTCACCAATGGTCAAACTGTTCGATTCTCCTGGCTTCTTTTTCTTCTTTTTCTTGCTGCTGTTGGTTAAGGCGGCGGAGGGGTCAGAGTTCACCACGCTGTGACTATCGATGACCCCGTTGACCCTTCCCGTTGCTTTCAGGTTGTTCTCCAGTCTCTTGTGGCTGTTCGTCTGCTTGGCCATCACGTGGTTCTTTCCCTCAAGATGGCCGTTCTCCACTGGAGGAGTCTCTTGCTTCTTGCCGCTTGCTTTTGTGCTGTTATTTGTGGAGACGGCTTTCTTTGCACTACTTTCATCACTTGCAGCAATCTTGGCTTTCAATTTGCTGCTTTGCCTCTGCTCTTTAGCATCCGTCTTATTCTGTTGGGACGGACCGTTTAGCGTCGGCTTCTTCCTGTCCTCCACGCTGCTCGACCCATTGATAGCCTCTTTTTTCGCTGAATCCTTCTTGCTGCCGTTGGTCCTCCTAGGCGTACCGGGAGATGCTACAGCTGTGGTGCCGTTAGCTGCTTTGGATGCGGTTAAACTCCCGCCACTCGATGACTTGATGTTTCCATTCGTCAAACCCTGTTGGCCGTTTGCAGTCGTCTTTTGAGTCGCTGCTGTTTTTGGAACCTCTTGGACTACTCTTAATGAATCTTTCTTTTTGTTATTAATGACAGTCACCTTGGGAATTGGTGCATCCGTTTTCTTGTCAGCTTTCTTCCAAGCTCCCTCTCTGATTCTGTGGGTCCCATCTCCCCCCGCCACCTCTGGTAGGCCAGCGCTCTTTGGCCTCATCTCTTTCCTCCTCTCCTCTGATGAAGATGACATTTGTGCTGGTGAGTCTGTCGTTCTGCTGGAAGAACTCTTAGATGTTGCATTTGGTTCTTTAGACGTAAACGCCGCTGCTGGTGGTTTTGCTCTCTTCCTGTCCAAGACTTTTAACTTTCCTGAGGCAGGTGTGTTCTGTGTGTGGTCGTTATCAATGCCCAGCAAATATCTCTTTGAAATCAACTCCTCGTGGCTTCCTGTGGGAGGCGGCGGTTGCTGCAGTGATGGTGGTAACGGCTGGTTTTGCTGAGACTTATTGCTCTTGGTTGGTGTCGACTGAGTGGAAAGGTTTTGACATTTTTCTGAAGGTTCTTCTTTGGATGGACAAGTCAACCTCTTTGTTTGGCTTTCCTGTTTTGCCCTTTGTGCAGCCTGTGGAGAGGAACAGAAGAAAACCTGATAATGAACAGTTTCCAAGCAGAGGTGAGACAATTCAATGGCGGTGATTACCAGACTGAAACGATCTATACTACTGGTGGAACCTTGATCAATTCCAAGACAGTAATCAGGGAAACCTTGCTTTAGTAGCATAAACATTGTCAAATCACCACATACTTGAGAGGACGGGGGAGAAGGAAGGAGAGAGAAGAGGAAGAGAAGGGGAATGAAGGAGGAAGGGTAGGGGGTAGGTATGGGGGAAAGGGGCAGGGAATGTGGTAAGGAATAGAAGGAGGCAAAATTTAGAACTGGCAACTTGATGCTATCAAAACAATTGTGATTTATCCATCTTGGGGACTGTCTGTTCTATTTCAACTATAGTTTACTTATGACAAACTGTAAGGAAAAATAAACCCAAATGTGACCAGAATCTGTCAAAGTTGCAATTCTGAGTTGGATTGTTAGTACAAAACTTACTGGTTGCTGGTGCTAAGGTTGGTGCTAAGGTTGTGGGGAGACAGGTAAGTGAGGAATGAAGTAAATACTTTATGTCACCTGACCAAGCAATGGAATTATTTTACACATATTTGGTTCCTACACATTTCGAAACTGGCATAATTTTCATGGTTACTGTTCCAGTTTTGGTGGACTTAAGGAAACAGAGATGTTTCCAGGTACGTTAAGAGTCGAGAAAAGTATCACAGGCTTTGTAGCAAATTCAGCACGACAGTTCAAAAGTAGATCACTGACAAAGAGTTGACACTCTCTGACCTTTGACATCTCGGCTTACCTTTCTTTGCTTCTGTCTTTGCCGTTTGGCTGCTTTGCTGCTGCTGCTCTTGGCTTTGGGCTTCTCACCGTTGATGTAAGAGACTAGAGCTTCCAAGTTTTCCTTATTGAGTGGAATGGATGGGTTCCTGGGCTGATCCATGCTGACTGGACTGTGAGTGTGGGACGGCGACTCATCCTTGGGATGTTGCTGAATCCAGAAACGATTGAAAAGTTAGCAATATGTCAGACGACACAGCTGGGAATAAACTTACAATGCAAAAGAATCCAACCAAACCAATATATATCAATAGACTGTCCCTCTCAAGACAAAGATGCGACCAGTGGATGACAGGTTCAGCCCTCAGACGTTGCAGACTGAATCAAATTCAGTTTACTACTTGCTGTCGACCATCGATTGGTGAAAGAAATCAAATCTATGTCAGTTTCTCAGTGCATTCAAATAATAATAGATCCTACTCTGAGTAACGCACAGTGGGTATGGGGGAAGTGCCGACCAAACTCACGAGACTGCTCGTTAAAGGAAAAGGGAATTGAAGCCAACATACCTGTCTCTCTCGTAATTTAAGCCTTAGTCTTTCCCTCATTTCTGGATAATTTCGACTCATTGGTGCAAGCGCAGGCTGAGGATGGAGACAAAATGTTAACGGCCTCGACAGATTCATAAAATTTGATACAGAACAAAAAACAAATTCAACCACTCAAGTGTTAATGAACTCCTAAACAACACCCTCCCTTTCAGAAAAAAAAAAGGGGGGGGGGAGAAGATCACTCCTTTGCAGAGTTCATATTCAGTCTTTGGGGAAATTTAATTAATTCATTGTTCACATAAATCAGTTTCAGGGTATTATACTATCACGTCTGCACACAGCCAGTTGGGGCAATTTTCCAATGCTAATACCACTCTATACTGTTCTCCGCTATCATGCTTCAAGTCACTCACAATTACAGTATGAACAGTTCCTAAACTTTACCTCATATAAATAGAATATTCTTTCTGCCCATACTGTCAGTACCAGTGATTTGAAGCATGGCATTAAAGTGGGGTTTATGCAAAAGAAAAAATACATAAATAAATAAATAGTCTCAACTGGGTGCTGCACCTGAAACTTACATTTGAATAACAAAACAATACAGTAAGATTGCACAAAGGTTTTAGTCAATGTAATCAGTATTCCATACATATATACTTGTCTTCCAATATTCATGGGAAACACCAAGGAAAAACTTATTAATTAGTGTGTCTTCTTTTCTCCATTGTTACCCCTCTCCCCAGCACCCCCCCTCCCTCCCCTTCCCCATCCTGCACAAATGAGCCTCTGTTAAATCACTGACGTTACAGCTTACCAACTTCCTGTAACTTCCAACAATGCCCAAACTCCACCACCACCACCACTTTTCAAAGACACTGTATTAAAACTAAATCCAAACATGATCTCACCCCGCCATGTCCAAACACCTCGCAGTAACAGCAGCCACAATGTTTGGAGTCTCTTTCTCGACTGGACGAAGTGGTTGAGCTGCTATGATCGTCGCTGTTCCCACAGAGATCATCATCGTTAAAGTTATGTGTGTCACAGTCGGGATCACTGAGAGAGGGGGGGGGAAGAATGTACGACATGTAAATAAAAAAAACTACGACAGTCTCGGCATTAATCTCATCAACTTCACAAACAGGGAAATGTAAAGACATTTGGAGGTTACAATATGCTATTTATCTAAAGCAGACAGAAACCCAACTACCATCTTTAGCTCATTTGATAGAGAGATCTCTGGTGAACAATTCCACCAAACAGCTAAGAAATAACTTACTTTCTTTGGGAGGTATCCTATGCTTAAAAAATTGATTCTACTCTCATCTTGTAAACCAGCTAGACAAATTGCCAAATTTGATCTGAAAACCGTGACTCTCTACTTTGTTTTGCCGTTACAGAATTTTAGGTCATGTTACGAACTTCAACAGTGTAGACTTGTAGACATTTTCAAAACCCACCTTCATTAAAGAAAATAGAAGTCAGTGACATCTTTGGAACTTACCTACAAACACTGGCTGAAGTTGAAGTACTACCTGCTGTGTGCACCGGATCCACTGCACTCCCCACAGACGGGACCATTCCTGGCTGGTTATGAAGGGCACACACTGATTGCTGGTGAATATCAGGACTAAATTCAGCTGCAGAGAAGAAATACAATGAAATATCAAATAGTAGAGATAAAACAGAACATTATTGCAATGTTCCATATGATCTACAACAATAGGAATGTAAAAAAATGGCTTACAAAACAATCGGTTACTCGAAAACTGAAGTTAAAAGTGAGTCAAAAACCTGACTGTGTCACAAGTTCAAATAGGGTGGTTCCGCATTTTCAGTACTTTTCAAATTTGCACTGCTTCGTCCAAACAGATATTCTCTTATTACGTGGCTGTCAAACCACGTTTCATGAAAGATTTTCTTTGAATTGGACTTTTGCAAACTTGTTAAGGGCATAGCTGCTTAGTCGCAAAAGTTGCTTCAACTTACGCATTTGCATACAGGATAAGTTGCATCCCCGATCCTGGTGGTACCGGTCTAAATCCCCGTACCCTTTCTTCTTTTTGCAAGTGCTCTGATGCTGTACGTGCTGATGCAAAGGCGTTTGAGATGAAGGCGTCGTCAACGACTGACCGTTTATGGGATCTACTAATGAGGCCCGCTTCAACGAACCAAATGCCTGAGGATCTGTTGCTTGGAGGTTTCCTAAGAGGGGACTCATGGGCTGGACCAACGGTTGCTGGGTAGCCGACAGAGTGGCGGCAGCAGCGGATATGGTCCCATGATGGGGGTATGCATGTCCTATAGCCGGTGAGGAGGAGGAGGGACTTGGAATTCTTTGAGTCTGGGTCAAGTGCTTTGGACAACAATCAGATGGATGAGTACTTGTGACAGGGCCCAGTGTCCCATTCTGCTGCTGCTGGGCCATAAATTGCTGCCTGGCCCAGGCATCTACGGAGAACTGAGCAGGATTGTAGAG
The DNA here is from genome assembly GCA_000934455.1 of Apostichopus parvimensis. Lineage (NCBI taxonomy): Eukaryota > Metazoa > Echinodermata > Holothuroidea > Aspidochirotida > Stichopodidae > Apostichopus > Apostichopus parvimensis. The sequence goes on from KN886724.1 coordinate 36,351, forward strand.
GCCCATACTGTCTCTTGTTCCTTGACTGCTACAAACAACTTTGGACAAACTTGAGCCTGTTTCTTCCTCCTGGTCTTTAGTATGACTCTTCCCAACAACAGAAGAGCTCGGAAAGGCCGATTTATCCAGCTTGGAGTTGGTCTGAAGGGCGTCATTGACGCTCTGAAATAAGTCTGGGTGGTCATAATTTCGTGGATAGAGGCTCATTTTGGCGTTCTCGTATACATTGACCTTACCGCTGCTGAGGTGCAACGGCGATGTGTCCACCAACTGGAATGGCTGTGGCTGCTGCATGCTGGTAGCCGGTTTTTGTGAGGAGAAGTTATACAAATGTGGGTGGATGAGGGGATGCTTAGCGGTAATGCCATGGTGGCTAAGGTCCAATGGTTGGTGATTGGTCAAATTGGGGTAGAATAAATATGGCGACGTTTGAGTCCGGAGGTCATTAGGGGTGAGGTTAGCACTTGTGTCGGTCGTACTGGTACCAATAGCAGAAGCTGGGGGCAGCTTTGCACTTTGCATAGCAGAAGTAATACAGGCGTGACATTCGCAAGTCTGGTTACTCTGGTAGGCTGAATCTCCCTATAGAAGAAGAAGAAGAAATATGAAAAATAGTTTTAAAATTACAAAACAATGTGTAAAAGAAAGCCTCCACCGGGATTTGAACCCAGGCCTCATGTTTTATATGCTACTTACGCTATGGACCCTGATTGTATGTCGGGAGATTCGAAACCAGTAAGGAAGGCCGTCATTCCACTTAAGGTGTTTGCCACCAATACCAAACAAAGCTAGTTCTGTTGTGCTGACATATTTTGCCTTACTTTAGAGATCAAACATGATGCCAACCAACTCGAAAATCATTTGTGAGTCCTAAAGCCGGATCTCGAAAGAGATACTTTGAACAGAACGCTATTCATTACAAGGGAAATTGACAACCAAGGCAAATGATTATATACATATTTCAAACAGTCATGAGTTAGAAAATCCAGAACAGAGCCCCCTCCCTTAACTGTGAAGATGGAAGTGGGGTCTCCTTTTCATATATTCACTGTTTTCATGCCAATCTGGAGTCTCATAGTTTTTACCTTACTGCTGCTGGAACTGTTGGATAGCTTTTCGCTAGCGGTGTTCCGATTTCGTTTATTGTAGTTACAGCCCTCTGATTCTTCGTCATCGTCTTCGTCGTACCCTGCATCCTGCGAAGCCGCGTCATGCGATGACTCAGAGGTCAGGTCGTCTGAATCGATGGAATCACATGGACTGCACATACTGCAAATGATCAAACACAAATTTCAATGAGTGCTCTGCCGGCAATCCGTTTTCCCACGCTAACGCCAATTGAGGGAGAGTCCACGATAAATTTAAAACAAGAAGTCCTAGATCTGTTATGAACTTTATTCTTAATTATGGAAAATTGAACAAGATTATGAGTGTATTTTGCTTTAAAGCCAACTATCCTATCATTTAGTGAGACAGGAAATTATTTGGAAAACTTTTACAAGCATTATAAAGAGGACAGATTTTAAAAACTTTGTTCGTTCACCCCACTACCAAAGAACACACTCGACACTGCTTGGTCCAGTGACATAAGAGCAGGTTGCAAGGAGGTGGTGACCAGTCACAAGAGTGAGGTCAGTGTCAAAAGGTCATCAGGTTACTCAAAACAAGGTAGAGCAGCAGCAGTGCAGCTGTTATGAGGTGACAGGTAAGTGAGGAAGTGAAATATAAAGAAGGGGGGGGGTAACCTCACCCTGGATCAATGCATCTGCCTCTTGAAAAGATAGGAACCATTTCTTCACTGTCGTCGTCTTGTGATGAACTCGGGGAAGACAAGTTTGGCGGTTGGATGGATTGTAGAAAGTTGTAATCCTCCTCCAGTGCTACCAGCTGAGGTGGAATTAGACCCTCGTCGAGATTGTTGTAAAGAGCGTTCTGATGTGGAATTCGGCCAGTCTGATATAAGCATCTGAAAGAATTTTTTTAGGCGATTTTTAGAGATCGAGTTGTGAATCGACAGTCCGAGAAAACAGGACACGACTGGAAGGGGGGGGGGATGCCGCTTGCACAACCCTCGTAGAGTTTTCAAGATAACACATATAGATAGGGTTTAAATGTTCTAATGTTTAGTGAGAAGGCTTAACAATTTAACAATCCCCTTTCCTGCATTGAATTCAACCTACTGCACTCATTCCCCTTCTCCATTCCCCCCAGCCAGTCACCCACCCACAGGAATGACTGGAAGGGGAATGTCGCTTGCACAACCCTCGTAGAGATTTCAAGATAACACATATAGATAGGGTTTAAATGTTCTAATGTTAAGTGAGAAGGCTTAACAATTTAACAAACCCCTTTCCTGCATTGCATTCAACTACTGCACTCACCCCACTTTTTCCATCCCCCCAGCCAGTCACCCACCCACAGGAATGACTGGAAGGGGGATGCCGCTTGCACAACCCTCGTAGAGATTTCAAGATCACACATATAGATAGGGTTTAAATGTTCTTATGTTCAGTGAGAAGGCTTAACAATTTAACAATCCCCTTTCCTGCATTGCATTCAACCTACTACTGCACTCACCCCTCTTCTCCATTCCCCCCAGCCAGTCACCCACCCACAGGAATGACTGGAAGGGAGATGTCGCATGCACAACCCTCGTAGATTTTTCAAGATTACCATATAGATAGGGTTTTAAAATTCTAATGTTAAGTGAGAAGGCTTAACAATTTAACAATCCCCTTTCCTGCATTGGCATTCACCCCACTGCACTCACCACCTTCTCCACCCACCCACCCACCCCCACCCACTCACCCACTCACAGTGAGGTTTTTTTTGGGTAAAATCTTGAAGTGAAATCAGTTCCATTCCTTCCTGGAAATTACTGCAAATTGGTCCATATGGAAATAACACTATCCAGCTGTATTGTGGTTGTAAATTTTAAGTGATTAGTTTTCCAAACATACCAAGATTTGCTCAAAATAAGATTGCAACTGATCAAATTAATACAGGTTACTTATAACTCTTTAAAAATTTAACTAATTTGTTCATTCTTCGACATGAGAAAGTTGTTTCAATCAAACTGTATTGCGACAAGATTTTGTGTAAATTAAGGTGACCTTATTGACCAAAGCACAGCTGAAAATGCTGTTTTTAACACTTTCATCATTGGGTAAGTTTTTACACTAATTAAGAAAACATCATGGACCACCCAGTTGGGACAATATTTTCTATACTGTAGTGTCATGTCCTGCTTCAGAGCACTCGTATTGTCAGTATGAGCAGTATGAATATCATGTTTCTATCAGATCAAGGTTAGGAACTGTTTGTACTGTCAATACCAGTGCTTTGAGAGCATGATATTGATGAGCAGTTTAGACAGGTATTAGCATTAGGAAATTGTCCCAATTGGCTGCATGGACTACCTACTTCATGAATAATCATTATATAATCATTTATTAATATTCACGAATTAGATCCAACTCACTTTGCTTTACAGTTGCATGGTGCAAGGTCACCTGTCTCCTTGCTTGCATCGTTTTGAGAACACCGCTTGTCTCCGTGGTAACAGTGTGAGGAATGGGTTTTAGTGTCCCCAGACAGAGGAAAAGGAGGAAATTTGAAGTCCCAATTGGTTTTCTGTTGAGCTAGAAGTTCTCTGGTTCGACTGACTTCCTGTGAAAGTTAAGATAAAACAAGTGAAAAATGACTCAGAGAATTCTGTTCGTTAAAAGCGAAGGCTAAGTTAGGAATTTATAAACTAGAGCTTGTTAGTTAATGCATATTTTATTCAAAAAATGATGCGAATTGATTACAAAATGCAAACTTAACATTAGACAAACAAAATATATATATACTAAAAAAGTTTTAAGTTTAGGTACCATGAAATACTAATGAAATACACTGGGTGGAAATGTACATGTGCAGGCTCTTATAGCCCCATTTCAGCTTCCCAAATAAAATTGGTTCTTAAAGATTTTTTTCTTTATGGGAGTTGTCATTGAAAAGCATTTTTGTCATACAAGGTAATTTATGGTCATTGGCATTCATAATAATAATTAATAATTTTCAGTTCTTATATAGCGCAACTTACAATAAAGTCTCGTCGCGCTGTACTTAACCCTGGTCATTGGTAACTTGTCACACCTACACACCAAAGTGTGCACAATTCAATCAATCTCTCCTGGGGCACCACAGTGCACCACAGCCACGTGTCCCCCGGGGACTTCCCATAGGGTGCAGCCAGAAAACGGCGCATGCAACTATATTTACAAGTAACCTCGCAAGTCCCCATTTATACACCTGGGTGAAGAGAGGCAATGGAGATAAAGTGCCTTGCCCAAGGACACAACGCAATGATCTGGCCAGGGCTCCAACCTGTAATCCTTAGATCACAAGTCCACTGCCTTAACCACAACGCCCTCAAAATAATATTTCATTAATACTCATGGATAGAGAGATCTTACCCTTTTTTCAACATAACTCTCTATGAGCTGCTGGTGTTCCCTCCAGGACTCGGAGAGGTCTGTCATCTCATCGCTGAAGACAAAATACCTGGAAAGAAGAGAAGCGATGCCTTAAAACCTGAAATCAGGAGGAGTTCATTCAAACTTGGAATCACTAATTGATCTACAGCAGGATGTCTGTCATGGTCATCGTCAATGCGTTTGAATTTATCAGCTCGGCAACCTTTCTCCTTTCTCAAGAGGCAAAAGAATTTTTTCACAGGATGCTGAGACAATTGTGCTTCAGCCTTAAAAGCAGGTGACAATTGTATATATATAAACAATTCACATTTACATCAATCAAGCTGGATTGTACACTGAGAGCTTTCGAATCTTCACCCATCAGCTGCAGCTAGGTAATTCTGAGTATCCTGTTATGTTTGGTTATTAATTAGACAGTTGGATCAGGTTTCTAACAACATGATATCCAAAATTCCTAAATGGGAGGGCAGGAGTGGGGGGGGGGGTAGTGCAAAAACAAGCCTTTTTGTAACCACAATTGTTTTTTCCTTTAATCTAAACCATGCTATGAAAAAAAAACAAACAGAACTTGGGGGTGGGGGAAGGGGTAGGATGTTCATATGAGAAGTTAAAATGGTACCTTTGACAAAGCTTAGCAAATGACTCCTCAGAGTGGTAGGATTCTTTCTGGCTGCCCTGTTGAAGGTATTTCAGTAGTTGACTGAGCTTGTTATGCAGCTCTGGTTCCAAGTACACCATGGAATGAAACAAGTGCTTGTTATGGAGAACCCACGTCAAGTTGAACTTACTCAAGTGTTCCTTTTCCTGTAAATTTTAAACAAATAACAAATGTTACAGATAGTCAACAGTTAAGTTTCCTTAACATGTGCAAGGGTCAGGGGTGGAATGCTGGGGGAGGGGGATGAGGGGGAAGAGGAGGAGGATACCGCTGGGTAGGTGTTCATTTCTAGCGAGAGGATCTTTCATGACAGAGTTAGAGTAGAGTAGTGACCCTGCAAACAAACCTTGCTGTGCTCGAATAGACACATGGACAACTTCGCCATGGAAACACTCACCAGTTTGTCTAAGACTGTACTGAGGGTTTTTGAGGCAGATATTAGGGATGTGTATTCTTCCATGAGCATGGTCATAAACTGCCTGGCCAAGGGTGGACTCTTGTACCCCTCACTGAGCCTTTTAAGGAGCCTCTCCTTAACCTCTTTGACAAAGTCTTCAACTTCTATTTCAAGCCTCAGAAAGAGTTGGTGAGGGTCATGAGCACACAGCCTTTGGACCAGCTCTGCAATGCGAGGCAGGCACAATTTCGTGCTACT
>KN886724.1:52146-72656 GCA_000934455.1 Apostichopus parvimensis
CTGATGGCTAGCTGTCAAATTCATTGCTCAACGGTGGTTATCCTTACAGTGAGAGACAGGGACGGAAAGGAGGGTGGAGGGGGAGGGGGGGGGGGGGGGGGGGGAGGGGATTAACAATAAAACATATATCTGCCCCTGATGGCTAGCTGTCAAATTCATTGCTCAACGGTGGTTATCCTTACAGTGAGAGACAGGGACGGGGAGGAGGGTGGAGGGGGAGGGAGGAGGGTGTTGTGTAGGATACAAAGTACACTGCTTTGGTAGTTTATGAGCCACACTAACAAAATTAACCAAAGTCAGTAACACACCATCTTGTCTGATCTAATTGTCTAGTAACTGTTTTTGCAAAACTTAAAGGGCCACTTTGAATCAACACTCAATTCCACAGCAAAGTGTAGCTGCACGACAAAGTCCCGAACGAGTGATTAATTCGGGAAGATATTAAAAGAAGATATTAAAAGATATTAAAAGTAGCTTCGTGCAGTAACAAACTGATTGTGCACTGCAAAACTGATCAAAGGGACTTCAGTATACTGTACTGTACATGGTAGAATTAAGATGTTAGTGGCATTGCAGATTGCCAAATCAAATCGTGTGGTACTCTTAATGTACAGTATGTGCATTCATTGTATTGATCAAGATAGCAAAACAAGAACAATAATGAAAATGGCCTACCAGTGTGGAGAAAAAAACTAGCTTGTAATATCTTAAATACTGTAGTTGCTGAAATGGAAGTACAAAATGACAATGTACTATATTAATGGAAGCCCTTCTTATTTTAAATATTAAAATGTTCTTTGTTATATTCATTCCATCTATTTGTCTGCCTGTCTGTCTATTTGTCTGTACCACACAGATGAGTTTTGTTTTGCTCTGTTCATACACAATGGAGGTACCCCTCAAAGCACAGTGACACAGTACAGCAGTACACACTACACACAGTAGTATGTACTCTAATACACAGATGTACAACACAGAGCCAACAGAATACAGTACAGGCAGCAACCCACACAACACTTAATCTGTTTTGAGCTCTCTTCCATGTGAAGAATAAGGAGAGTACTGTGTTGTGTTGTGGTGTGATAATACTGCATGGATAAGCTGTGTGCTTTTACTGGTGATCAGAGAAGGTGGTAATCAATGAATTCATTTATACTGTAGGTACAGTATATATAGTACAAAGCTTCAGAATGCCTATTGTGCTTGTTACTCTTGATCCTGAGCTTAACATGTTGTACAGAATATCTGTACACACATTACTATAGTAGTGTTCTACTCTATGGGATTCATTGTGGACTAAAAGAATATATCTCAAAGTAGCCACACACACACACACTTACACACAAACAAATTATTATTACTGCAGCATTTGTTCCCATATATGAACACAAATTTATACTGTATTCATGTTATGTGGATAATAGCTCCTGAGTTAAAGCAGGGAGTTGTTATGGAACCATAACAACTCCCTGGTTAAAGACATACTACTAACATTAATAAGCAGTTTCTTCTCCTTTACAATAGCTGAATGTTCCATGTCTTTTTTTCCTTGCCTTAGCTCAGTTAGTGTTTTTCCTCTTTTTTTGTTGTTGTTGCCATAGTTAGTGTTACAGACTACAAAAAGTAAATCACACGATATGGGTGAAAAAACAAACAAAACAGATATGGTTGGCAAGTTACAGTGCTGTTCTTGATGGTACGGTATTACTCTCTATACAATCCAGTGGACATCATGTGATTAGGCTGGGAGAAATAGATTAGAAATTTCCAAATGCTTTCATTTCTACAAATCAACACTTGTGGGGTTCACGTAGGCTTCACGTAGAGGACTTTTATATTCTAAATTTTCTATGGCACTGTTACAGTGGCTAAGAGAGCAGTACTTATCTCAAGAAAGGAATGACAAAAATACCTTATAAAGTTGTGTGCTTCTCTCTACATGTAGTAAACTGCACGCTAGCTTATTATTTCAATAGACCTTACGGATCATGTGAGAGTTTGAACATACTGTAAGAATGTTACAACACATGGAGGGGGAACTCCCACCAGTTTTGCAATATTTAGTGAGTGTGCTAACTTTTATTTACACTGTATGTACGTCCCTTCTTCTCCACTGCCCCAAGGGAGCTCTCAGACCTGTAACTTATATTACAATCCCCTGCAGCTGGGCACCTTACTCTTAGCTAGACAGTAGTCACCTGAGCAGTGAAATTGAGAGCTTTCACGAGAAGGTGGAACTCGACTTTGAATTTAGCTGCATAATGAGAGGATTCGAGGAGCAATGCACTCTTATCACGAGTGACTGATACAGGCGAATGAAGTTCTGTGGGAAACACATTAACATTAAGTGATTTGCATTCCTGGGCTGCTGGGCTGCTTCTATGTGAAGAGACTATGCATGCTGGCACTGACATACATGTATGTAATAAAGCTATTTAAAGACAACAACTGTGTTCAACATTTTGAACTAATGTTTGTCAAAGTGAAATTAAATACTTCGTTCCTGTTTCAAATGCACCTCCTATACACATAGAGTACTTTAGTTTGTGCATATGATACAGATCACAGTTGCTACATCGGTTTTTTCCTTCACATTTCTAGAGTTTCTACAAACCAACAGTTTGAAGGTCTGCAAAATTAAATATTGAAGGTAATCTGTAGATCTACCAATAATTTACACCAATGTACTGTTTTTCCAAATCTTAGCTGGTTTTGAAACTCCAGATTGACTTATCTGTTTCCTTGCAACCATGACACCCCTTTGACAGCAATTTTCCACCATGTGCATTGCTAATGGAACTCTGAATATCTTACTAAGGGAAGGTTTTAATATCACTAAATCTATCTTATATAACTAATAGTAACATGGTTACCCATATACCAATAAATTACCCAGGACACATACATGTACAGTATATACTATCAATTTTTACAGTCTTTGGACTAACGGCTACTCCTTTCAATGGTACTGGTTTGTATGCACAATCCATATTTCTATGTAAAACAATCTGGACAGAAAATTGCAAATCATACAAATTTCATAAAAATTCCTGTGACATGCTAATCTTGGGATTCCAGAAGTGCAGCAACATTTTTTTACAACTCTGTATTGAACTTGGTGCAAAAGGAATACACTGTGACTACATAGGTATTTGATAAATGATTGAAATAGGAAGCTATGAATAATTTTGCAGCTTATCAGAGTTACTTCAACTATATGAAACACCAAAAAAAAGGCAAATTTATTTTGAAATATCTATATTTGGTGACTGGGAGATTGGCTGAAGGAAACTCCATTGTAACATCTGAAATTTTGCAATATTATCACACTTAGTACACAGCCATTTAGGGGTATTCAGGGGTTTATCACACTGTTTTACTTCAGAAGAGTGAGGGTTCAATTTTGTGTTCTATAACTTCACTTCTTTCTCCTGTACACATATGGTGTGGTGTATGACCTATATCATAAATTAATTTCAGGATAAGAGCTGCAGACTAAAATAAAATGTTCTTTCAAATTTCCACATGTGGTTTATCACTATTCATTAAGTGCTAGACAATAACCTAAATGTCATTTATCTATACTACAAAACTCGATGATGTACCGACCTTCTCTTAGTCAAAACAAAAGCTGAAAATCAAGACAGTGTTGTGATGACAGTGTTCTCAAGCTTTTACTGTACAATGTACATGTTATGTTTAGCTTTCACAAGTCATGCCAAAAACTACTTGCACCATCTGAATTCATGCAAAGTTTACCCTGCTGTACTCACAGTACCATCACTCCCAGTAACAAGCAAATCACAGTTGAAGGTGATTACAATGGTGTACGCAAACAAAATGTTCTCGAAAATGACCTTTGAATTTCTAGCAAGTAAACAATAACATTAAAGCTATGTTATCATTCCAAGAATCACTGAATCTAATCAACTAACGAGTTATGTAACAGATTCCGATCTGTGTTGTACTGTTCTCATAGGTCATCAGTATTGGCTCCAAATTTTACCATGCATGCTAAAACTTGCAGTTCTAAGTTGTTTTTTAAAGTTACTTTCCTTGCAGAACTTTCTGCATCTCCAAATTACTTTGGGGAATAATCAAATATATCGCATACTGTAGCTAAACGATATGCAAACTTGGCAAAATCTTACAGGAATTTACAATGACGTATGACAGTTTTTGCATATAATGAAGCACACTAAGTATTTTTGGTATTTTATAATAAGTACTGTACTTACTGATATTTGTTTATAAGATGTAAACTGCAACACAAATTATTCCCTGCTTGGAATTCTCTATCTGGCCACTCTGACATGCTCACACTTTGATAGCTATTAGCTATGATACTACAATGTCCAATGAATTCCTATACGTGCTGCACGACACTGTATTACTAATAGCTCCATTAAGCAGCACAATTTTGCTCTGTAGCGTTTTAATAGAAAGTGAGTGCTTAATTGACGAGATCCACCTCCATCAGTGGCATTTAAATTTAAAGGATTATCCCATGCCTAGAAACCATAGCATGTGGCTTCAAACTGAAAACCGGCCTGTTTTCAATTTTGAAACCGGTTTTAACCCCAAAAAACCTGGTTTTTAAAACATATGTATGGTACATACTGTACACAAACTAACTAAGTGACAAAATTTTCTTCCACTCCAGATGAGAAGGACACGTATTTGGGAATGACAAGTTGTATTTGCAGCCGAATGTAACATATTTTAGAGGCAGTTTCAAATAAGACTACGAGAAAAACACTTTTTGTTTGCCGTTCTTGTTTTTAAAGAAATGTACACTTTACTTGAAGTTTTGCTGATCGGCTCATCATGCCCCAATTTTTGCCTACACGCAAACGCAAATCATTTACAATGCAAAATAGGCATGGAAACTCCCAAACTGAAGTACTGGAATAGAACATGTGCTAACTACCCAACAACTCACAAATTTAGCATGAACATTTACTAAGGCAAAAAGTTGAAAACACTTAACAGACCAGCATGTTTCATGAAACAATCATTAAAACACTGTGATAAGATTAACACAAATATGATCATTCCATTTTTTGAGGCCAAGTGCATGAGAAATCATTGCCGGCCACTCATGAGTAACAATAACTTTTCCATGTTTTGTGACGCAAATGTGAAGAAATATTGTAATGTTATGAACTGTGCATATTAAGCAATAACATAGGCTGATCAGTTGTTTACACAGTGTAAGTAACAAAGCAGTGATCGAATCTTTCGCATTAAAGGGATTTGTGAATATGAATACAGTACGTGCAGACAGCTTGGTAACAGACTATCAACCAATCAAATCATTGGAAAACATCTACTGAATATTTGGGAACAAATCTCTGTAATATGACTGTAGTTATCAATGTTTTTCTATGCATGTAAAACTCAAATGTGTTTTTACCGCTCAACTTTGCGCTTGTGCTGAAAAACTTTCATTACATGGCACTGGTCTACCAAACTCATTGCCTTAATAGGATCATGCATGTAGGCCCAGGAATGATACATTTTGGCCTAACTTGCTTTTCTTGTGTGAATCTTATGAAAAGCACTTGTCTATCGGACAACATCAGAGGAACTTTGATTGTTCGATAAGAATAAAAAATATCATCTACAGTAGAAAAATTGAACAAATTTTTGAGAAATTACCTCAATGGATCGACACATATGGAACTGCTTGCCTTATTTTTTTTGGGGGGGGGGCATTTGTGTAAATAAGTGTTTGTTTATCAATAGCATTTAGCCTGTTAAATGTCTTTATTTATGCACAATGTGAACAACTTTCGCAGTGTTTTTACACTGCCACAGTCACCATTTTTCAGCCATTCTCACGCATTTTCCAGGCAGTTTTTCTCCTGTTTTTCATGTGCAAAAATGGGTCAAAACCGTGGATTTTAGATTGGAGACCAGTTTCCTGTGCAGCCTTAACCCAGCATCATCATAACCTCCCATAATGTGAGGACACCATACATCATTACATAGTATCATCTTTCCTGTTGTAACTGACTTCGACTTACTTTCACTTAACACTAAAACCTCATTTCTTGTAGTCAGTCTGCAGTACCGTACTAAACACAATATTTTGGGCCATTTGGGGCAAGTATGGCAATCCTTAAGAAGCGTCTCTTATCAATTTGGTCACAGCTTCACAGTCAACACTACGAAAACTTGGACAACAATCCAAGCATTCGAATCACGCTAAGGTATTTCTGACAGGATTTTTCAAGCAAATGAATGTTTACTCAACTAGCTAAGACTGTGGATGCAAGCCTTTATACCATTCAATCACATCCTCTCAAGATACCTAAGGATAAAACTTACCCACTTGTTTCACCATCGTACTTTTTCCCCATTTCCCCTATTTTTATCCCTCATCTGCTTCTTACCATCCTCACCACATCTCCTTTCTTTCATAGTTTCACCTTTCTTTTATCTGCCTACTCTTCTTTTATAACCTCAACTGCTCACCCTTTCTCTTTTATACTCATCAATTTACCCTTTCATCTGCTGCTTCTCTACTTCTTACTGCCCATTTATCTAATTCCTCTCTATTCATTTGTATGTTCCCTGTACATACTGTATTTGGATCCGGCTGGACCGGGTTTTTTTCCACGAGGAAATGTAATCAGAGAAAACAATAACAAAAGTGAAGACAACTTCTCTTCCTTTATCAAGACTTGTGAAAATATGCTCAGAATAGTATATAAAGAGAGGAAATTGATATTTACATTCGTTGTTTACATTCCTTTTTGAAAAGTTCATTCTCGTTGGTAACAGATACTCAGTGACCCCAAATTTTTGTTTGTCTCCACAGATGAGTCTGGGCAGATATAACAAATCCGACCAGACCTGGAAAAGGATAATTTTTACATTCAACGGCTGAACCAGAAATCTGGCATTATCACTAGTCCCCATTTACTCCCCTGTTTTCAATTACAGGCTCCATATCAGCTCTCTGGCCAGGCCCTCTGATTTTTATACGTTTGCCTACACAGGCATTTTGCATTACAAGCAGTTCCCCGCCCCCTTCTACACTAAATAAATGGGCTTCTTGTACTCAGCATTAGGAATCCAACAGGCTAGAAACAAGATGGCGGGGAATAGATTATCCCATATCACATTTTGAAATATAATATACAATATGGTCAAGTTACTCCACATTGTACACAAACTGTGCATTAGATGTATTTAAAGTAGTTTTGTTCACACAGTCAGGAACTGTTATAGTGGATTAGACTAGAGGCAGAATTCAGCGTCAGACACCTCAAAACTGCTTCACTAAGATTCGAATCAATAAATAATTCCCTGGATTGGGCCATACTTACCTTCAAATTTACAGTAGTTACTATTTTATTTACCGGGATTCCCAATTTCAACTGTGATACAGTTGACCTCACAGCTCTTTTCTTAACTCAGCTACAGTATGTATGGAAATTGCACTTTTAACCATAATATTATCAACATTGGAAATAATTTAAAGTACAATAATCAAGGTCTCATCAAATTTTGGCAACTGTCTTCACTTTTTCTGATAAATCTATTATTTTTCGGCTTTTATCATTATTATTACTTTTTTAATATCATGTAGACCAGATGCCATAAATTGCTTTTCAATGTCTCCTTCCTGCCATTTTGATACAATGACCCGTTTGTAGCTGTGAAAGGACTCACTCCGACTCAGAGAGTACAGGTTGATTGTCTGGCACACGTAATGCATAATCACCACTGGAAATAGCACATTAGGTCTATAGATAGAACATTGAACAGCTCCCAAGATTAACAGGAAGCTTTCAAGCCTTTTATCCTTGGTTGAGTCACTGTATTGATTATCATGATCAATTATGAAGAAACACTGTGAAGGAAACTGGAATTCTACATACTGTTATATATGTACTGTTTGTGTACGTTTCAATCACTGTTGATACATATTAAGACACTTCATGTACATACGTTTAGTCTACAGTTCACGTAATACAGTGTCTAACAACATTTTATTGTTTTGGGTTTGATTTAGACATTTAGAAAAGACTTGTATATAAGTAGGCTGAAGAAGATCCTGCTAGGAGCGAAACGTCAGGCCCACTTACTTTTACAAATTCTCTTACACAGGCACTTTAGTGGATAAGCAGTTTGCTAATAGTTTTTGTTTTATTTTGTATACAAGTAGGCAGAGATCGAGGATCAAAAGTTAAATTGCATTGGATAATTAATTTACCACTGAAATGGGCACTTTTCTGAAATTTTCAGGGCACCATGGCATGCCATTTTGGCCAAAATGAGGAAAACCACAAACAGACACGACAGAAAATGGGAACATTCCGTACGATTGGCATTCGAAAAACTGTACTTCTAGATCGTTATTATTCAGCAGCTTAATAGCTCTTTTCTGATGCGAATCATTATGGAGTATTGGTAAGGTCCACCGGTACGGTAGAAAACAGATTTACCGATATACCGTCTCATCAATACCGTAAATATTGGTATTTGTCACCAAAAAAATAAAAATAAATAAAAGGTCACCGAACTACATGTAGGACACACACTATGTATGCAAGAAGTGGTAAAACGGCGTAAAATGCACATTTTGTCCTTATGAATGAAGGCACCTGGAAATTGGTATTTTTAGCAAGGTTTTTTCATCCATTTAAACATGACACAGCATTCTTTTTTAAACCAAAAACTCTTTGTCAGGAAACATGTAGTCTGTGTTGTTGCATCCCATCTTTGACAGAGCTCTTAAAATCAAGAACCAATGCACTGATATGAACAAAGAGGAAGACGGAAGATCTTTGTCTTAATAGATACTTGAAAACTTGTTTGTTATTGTTTGTTATTTTGTTGTTTTTCCTTTCTCATAACTCTACCCTCTATCCCTGACAGTCCATAGTATTCTTCCTCAAATGGAAATGGACGTTTTCCACAAATAGCGCGCATAAAAACGTTTCAGTGAGCATTTAACAAATTAACTGTGAATGATGTGATTGGTTCTTATGGACTTTATAAGAGGGGGTTTTTATATTATATTTTTATTGAATTTCTCCTCTCCTTCCAACCCATGGAGATCTGAGAAGGCGTGAAAAGCTGTGAGGTACAGTACAGTATGTACTGTGCACATGTGTAGTCGGCAATGCTTAATGTTATATGTTGACATGAAAACATCTGTAGTACTACAGGATAAGAGTAAACATGTGGTAATGATCCAAACAAACAATTTTACAACCAAACCCTTCAAGCTCACATTTTACACATAATGAACTATCGCAGCAGTTTGAATGATCACAGCATGAACTAAACAACGAACAACAGTTTTCCACTTGTGTGACTTTTTTTTTAAGGCCTAACAATAAATGAAGGCTGAAAATCTTAACAAAACATGTGATTGAACTTTCTTATGAAAACAGACAATTTACAGTCAATAGTAGTTCCTTGTAAAATAGACCTTAAGTAGCATATCTATAACAAAAACTTTTGGAGTACCCTTTGTGACAGCAACACTTTCGTAACACTACCCTACTATGGCATTCAAGCTAAGCCTAACCGCATAGACAAATGCATAGTGTTTGACATATTTGTTACCAAACAGGGAAAAACAGGGCCCCAGGAAGCACTGTGGCTGTGTATGTTTACCCAAAAAGATTTTTTTTTCAGTGTCACCATGTAAAGAGGACAGGGGAGGGAATTGGGCAGGCTGTTGCGAATTGTTTGACTGACGGAGTCCGGTGATAGAGGGTGCACAGTGTTAAAAGGTTACCAGTGTCACTGTAGACAAGGTAGAGTAGTGCTGAGGTTGTGAGGAGACAGGTACGCAAGGAGCACCGTAAATTATGTGCTTTTCACAAATTTGTTACAGGAAGTCACTAAGACAGTCTAGTACATATATAAAGCATACATGGATAAGATGCTCGCCAAGAGTTTGCAATAGCGATACAGGTGTTTGTGAGTTGTGCCTGCTGTATACTGTACTCAGGCAAGACTAGCACTATAAGTGGCACTGACAGGGCTATGTGACAAAAGTTGTTTCCCCATGAGTTGAAATAACTCAGTAAATTTTGATATCGAAAAAGAGAAACTATGAAAGAATGAACGACGGAGGGATTCCAGAACAGGACATCGACCATTGTAAACTAGTCACTGTTTAAAATCTTTTTGAGTTTTCTTCCGTATGATACAGACTTTGGGATGAAAGTTATGCGTGTGTAGGCCTACCACTAGTCCCTACAACCTCCATCCATATACTGTTATTAGGGCATGCATGCTAAGAATACCGCATATTTTTATGCACCTTTTTCTGGTAATGAAGCCATGGCAGGTATATATACAGTGAATAGTGTTCAAAAGATTATGAGCCTACAACAGAAAATACCAATTACCGATTATTTTTTTCATAATTGGGCCGATTCCCATTATTTGATAAAGATAAAATATACCGTTTATACAAACTCGGTAATAAAGTACGCGATCGAAACAATTGTTCTTGTATTTTCTTTTGTTTCATGTGTATTCTCTTGCATGTATATCCATTCAGTGTTCAACCAAGGATTAAATAATAAACATGAAATGTCGCAATTCGCAAAACATGAGTGAGTTGCTTTGACAATTTAAGGAGGTATTACCCATAGTTAGAGGCCTCACATTATCCTGTACTGACAATAGAGGATTAGTGCTAGTAGTGACCTGAATGCATTGCACAAGTCCAGGAGATAAAAGGGAAAAAAACAGTCTCACAGTATTGTTTGCTGACAGGTTATTGTCGTCATCAAACAATAGCACGAAATTGAGTAAAATTTGTGCCGTGCACAATAGTAAGAGATTAGACTGAAGACTTCCTATCTTGACAGTGGCTACCATAAGGCAGTGAAAATAAAACAAAGAAAAACATTGAACCACTTTTCTTTCCTACTATCGTCTGTTTTCTTGTCTACCGAAGGAAAAATAAACATTTCTTTCAACAGGTTTGTGTGGACGATATACGTGCTGCCGAACATGAATATGAGTTCAGTATACGTTCGGCTTGTTATTAATTTTCAAGCCACGGGTCATTGTTGATTGTCTTAATTCATCGTTTCCATTTCTTGTTGTAACGTTGTTAAAAAAAAGAAACCTTACTAACCGGTTGAAAACCAATATTACTAATTTCTACAAAATAAAATACACCTTTAGTTTGCCTGTTGTGTTTCCTAACTGCGATATGAGGCCTATGTGGATCCATGGTAAAGGGAGGGGTTGGGTTGGGAAGCATGACCCTTTGAAAATTGTGAGAAAAAAGAAACATCAAATTACAAATGACTGCATCAAATACTGCACTACGGAGCATTTCATGACTAAACATACTGTAGCCTAAGCTTATAAACATAGGCCGTATCCACCTCATTGACAAATAACACGTTTTCAGGATCATGAGTGGCAAAATTCTGGGAAATATGGTCTAGCGATGTATGCCCACGCATGCGTACGTAACGAGACCAGTGCTAATAGAAACATGAAAAGGAAGCTAGTCTACAGTACATGACAAGCTATTTTTCATGATACAAGCAGAAGAAAGCCCAGGGCCCAGGCCACAATTTCAATTGAATATCACTTGTATGTCGCCGATATTTGTACATCGGCAAAACATGATCACATCACTGGACAGAGCAGCTGATACTAGTCGCAGTTAAGTCTACAGTGCAGCACATTACTCATTGTCATTAGTGAGTGATACTACAAAGCTACTGCAAAGTAATTCGCTCGCAAGGTTATTTACAAAAGAGCAGCATCAAGCCTTATGATAGTCTGTGCAAAACAGTGACTGCGTTAATTCGCGTAATTGTTATTGTTACCATGCTTAATGTGCAGTGAAACGTTGAATTCACAAACCACTGGGATCCAAAATCAGCGACCCTGGCACCCTAATTATGATGGAATTTTTCATAGTAAAAGAGCAAACCTAGAACATCAGTTGATATTTTCACCCCCCATATGTTTTTGAATAATCGGTATGACATGACCGGTATTCCATTTAACTTTTACCGATGCCGATTATTTTCCGATTATGCAATAATTGGCCCGATTCCGATAAACTGTATTAACTATTCAGTGCAAACACTCATTTACACACAGTTCTACATAATTTACAAAATATTTCTTATTATTAGTGCTGGGAATGGGTACCCAGGGGACCGTCCAAGACAAATACTACGGGTCCAAGACGATACTACCTGGTCTGGAAATTTGTAAAAATCACTACCATTTTTCTCCATTTTGGTTACACTTTTACTTGAATTCATGTCAGGGAGGAAAAATTTATGTGCTTCTTCCATAATTTCATCATTTGGTGATAATCCATTTTATCTGGATGTGTTAAAGTGTAAAATTTGGTGACAATTTGTTACTTTCCCACCTGAGAATGTATTGAGCAACTGTGTTCATTTACTTTTACATGTGCACACTGTACAGTGTAGCCTAAGCAATCTCTCCGCATTGCATAATTGCACACATGTACTGCTACAAAATGTGACCTTTGTACTCTTGAGCAGTTCATAAGTTGACCACCCCCATGTTGAATTTAGTGGCAATGTTGAACAGAACGTTTCCACACAGGTCTAATAGAATCAAGCAACACATGATTGGTCCATAATAACACATTGGACATCACCATTTAAACAATAAGGGTCAATTGATGTACAGTTTCTATGGACTTTCCAACTTATCAATAAATAGCCAGGACCTTCTGGAGCGCTAGCCTGAGTGCACAGCAATGCAGGAACAGGTTTGATGAGCCTAGCGCAAGATACAGTATGTGCAAAAAATGTACTGTAAACCGTCTCCCATTGGTTAATTTTAGCAAATTTTATGCAAATATTCCCCAACAAGTGCATTAAGGAATGTTTCTATCACGCAAACCACATTTTCACGATTAACTCTATGAGGGGAAAACCATAGTCATGTGTTAACTTAAGAGAGTAATTTTAGTATATAAGTGGTCAGTATAAATATGCAGCAATGCCAAATAAATTAGTTCTTCAATCAGTTGTTTACAGTCTTATCATATACGTCACTGAAGGCCTGCATAGCCTATTAATGTAGTAACACTAGGATTATGCATTCCACTCTAGTATAGGACAAGTTGGGTTTTAGGTTGAATGTGTAATGAACGTGTACCCGGGACACCAACCGAAATGAGGAAACGGGTACGTCAGAGCAAGTTTTTCAGACTATTTCCATCACTACTTATTGTGAACTCAAATGTTACTTTCTCTGCCCTTCAATTCAGCTGCAACCGAGTTACAAGTGCCTTTAATTGTTGAGGATAGAGTTATTGATCCATTTTTTCTACTGACCTGTGGAATGTTATCCAGATCCAACTCAGAGACCGGCTGGGTACTCGGCATCTTTTTCAGGTTATCTGAGAGCTGATAAAAGTAAACAAAGAAATAACAGTTGTAAGGAAGGACTTACTATTGTATATTATTTGTTGTGCACAGCAACGTCTTTGCAAAACTTCCTTGGACCTATAGCGTTAGTAACAATACTTTTAGTATAGTCAGTATTGCTAATTTCGGAACACTGACAATTTCGGACACCCCTAAGAAATGCACGATTTCACCATGACAACCTACAGGAAGAGCCAAATTTCACCAAAAAGTACGAAATGACCCGTGTGCAAGTAAATACTTACATATTTGTCAATAAAATGACGGAGATCTATGAAGTCTGTTATAATTACTGAAAGAGCAACTGCGCCACCAATTTTATCACCAGCGCCACACTGTGGGACTGTGTGTCCGAAAATTAGCAATACTCTAGCAAAGAAATACCAGTTCCACAATCACAAGAATCTTCTTGGAATACAACGTGAAAACAGTTTGCAGGAAAGAAAGTTTGGCCGTGTATCGTAATATAACACACTTCTCCCACCATATCAAGTATATTTTCTGGTCATTTACACCAGAAGATATAGTTTTGGGGTGTTTTAAGGCTTAGGTGTCCGGAATTGTCCATGTCCATGCTACAACTAACTAACCAATAAAAACGAAACACACACTTTGCAGAAATGCCCACCAGAATCCATTTTACATTGAACTTGAAACGAAAGGAGTGGCTGACACTAATATTGAATGATCTTGTCATCATCCAGTTAACGAAAATCGAGGTCAAAATGTGATATTCAGACCAATAAAGAAGCTCTTATGTCAAAATGTTGTCAAAATTCCTTAACTACCAGCAGTATTTTAGATGGCAATCTTACCAACAGATGTGTGAACAGCAAGTACCATGTAAACTTTGAAGAAAATTATGTTATAGGTTTTATTCAACATTGTCCTAATGTCCTCCTTTAACAGGTATTATGAGGATATCTCTACAGTGTTTAGCAGCACTTGATATATAGCAACATCAACGACTGAGATGTCCCCTAAATTGTGTACATGTAGGTTTACCCCTTGCATGAATGTTACGATGTCAACATGAGGGGATTAACATTTTTATGTCCTTGGATTCCTGAAAATCTGGTCACCATATCATAGAAATAGTAGAAGTAGCATTAAAACTGTACCTTTGTTGTAGAAATGTTTCGTTTGCCAAGTATGTGGTTTAATACCTACCACTGAAATAGACCTATATGCTCAAGCCAAAGTGAAGATAGGTCTAGGCTATAGGGAATATGATGGTACATGGTAAATTCTGTAGAGATTATTATGGTACATGGTAAATTTACAATAGTAAGGGCATAAATGTTCTATAAAGTATAGCAGTGATGACTATCTCGCTGATTTGGCTCAGTGGTTTATTTGCATCTTTCAGCCATGTGATTTCATTGATATGGTATGGCCAGATTCTGCCAGAAATAGAAATAATTACACTTGTAAAGGTTGGGAGTTAAACTGCTTGAAGCAAGGGAAAATTCTCTAACTTCACGCATGCCTTGAAGTTTACTGTTTAAGATAATTAAATGGATGGAATAATCAACGAAAGTGTCTCAAAATTGATGTTTCTTAGTTTCACTATGGTAAATTTGGCTGCTTGGTTAAGACTTTGTAGACTAAAATTGTGAATGGAAATGTAGTTGCAATTTTGACTTATGGTCACAGCAACTAATGTGTCTATCGGTGCAGCTACATGTATAACACAGTATGCAGAGTTGGGACGGGTGAGGGAGGCATGCATAGTTACCATGCACCACCATACTAGGCCTAATCTGATGGTCTGCAAACTGTGGGAGGTGAACCAAAAGTGTTATGAGAAACATTTTCTGTGGGTTGCAGAATTTTTCCAGACGTAGAATATTTATCTACTACATTCAAAGCTTGAACTCAATGCATAGTCCAAGCTAGGCCTAAGTTAGAATTCATGCAGCTTGAGACTTGAGCATTTATTCTGATGGGTGGGGATCATGTGGATACTGACTTGGTCCTCATGGAGGATCTTAGGTTTAAATTTTTGCGGACAGGGTCTGAACATAACATATTTCATCCTATAATGAACATGAGTGGATACAATACAATGCTAGGTTGGTCATGTAAGCCTAACGTAACGCTTTCAATAGGCTAGGCCCAGGTTTTTGGTTTGCACGCAGTATAGTCAACCTAACGTTAGGCTACGTCCACTGGTTACTGTGTTGTGCTACGATTCTATTGTATTAGTAACGACGTCATGTTTGTAGTTTTTTGGCTAAAATGATTCATTCATCATATTTGCTCGACAACCATATGAGACTTCTGCAAAACTGTCACCTCTGTAATACACGTATTAAAACCGATCACAATTCCATGTTTACCTGAGCATGTGATTGAGAGAAAGAATCCACATTGTTGTGTACAACACTAACGTTGGATCCCCCGCTAACATTACATATTTTCTGTCTGGCCTTAGCACTTCCACGCTTATTCCGACGTCTTTTTGACCGTTTACTGTCCATCGAACTCATTTTTTAATACCCTTTCCTTTATTGAATATGCTTCTAGTTTCAGTTTAAGGCAAACTTAGCTTCCACTTTAGCGTTGTTAACAATGGAAACGCCGTGTTTTGTCGGCTTGCTGGGCGTTGCTGCCATGTAAAAATTCCAATATGGCAGGTTTACCCCCACAATGCAATATTGCCAGGTACAATTATTTTGCTGAAGGCAAGAAATATTATGGATGGTGGTATTTCAAGTTAATACGTTTTACGGTTCCAAATTCATATCAAGAACTAATTGCGTCTTCTTTATTCCAGAAGTTATTGCCTGAATTAGGAAGATGTATTTGAAACATTTTTAGGAATAAGAAATTTCACCGTTGACTTGTTTAAGTCGTTTCATTTGTTTTGAAACTTTCGTTGCTCGCTCTGTAGTCTGTATGCTGTTATATTTTGATGCAATTGTAAGGTTTGGATTATATTCATCAATAACGAAAAGTAGCTGCAGAGTTATGATTATGGTTACTGGCGAATAGCGAAAAAAGAAAGCGATATAAAGTCGATGCAAAGTTGTATAGCCAATTACGCGATTGTAAAATTATAGGAGCAAGTCAGGAGCCGGAGTACCGTATGTTCCAATATTTACTTAGAATTGCAGAAACAAGATGGCAATCCACGGAGTTGAATATCTCAGTAAACACTGATTTCCAATGCGGGAATTTATTATCAGCTATGGAATTTTTTGTTGCCCGTTTTAGTTAACATGACTGATTTATTTTGTGAACCTTACAGTTACACTGAACATATCTAGGCTTGGAGTCCTGACTCCAGAATCATACTTTTAACAGTGGTCAAATTATTGTGAAATTTTCCTTTCTTTTTTTGGGGGGGGGGGGGAGTGGTGGGGTCCATTTTATACGACTTTTAGCCTAGAAAGAATACCACTCATTGTCAATCAGTCAAATTCTAATGTCGTGTAAAGTTACCGTAGTTAATATTAGATTAGGCTGACCTTGTCCTCATGTGCGCTTAGACTACGCGCCTAGGCACGATGCAACAAACATATCGCACGTACTGCACGCACATGTTTACAATTGAAGTTATATAGGCTACCCTCAGCAGTGGTGGCCGGGGTACCCCAACTGGCCCAACTCAGTGGCCTACCTATGGGAGCGATGACTACAGGATAAACCAACCCTTAGGTCGCACCCAATGTCCATATCTGTAAATTATACACAAAAGTGACACCTGGTTTATGCATGGCTTGTTTTAATTGACTTACGTGCCTTTTATTTGCTGACGATGAGTTGGAGTTCAATGGCCATAACAAAAAATGGTGGTTGCGACAATGTTAACCGCGTAAGCCTATGCGTATAATTATCTCACCTCTACATGCAATGCATAAGGAGATGAGATATTGTACTGCACTCTACATCAGTAATGTAAGGAAGAGTATGTGTGTAGGTGTGCGTGCCTGTGTGTGTGAGTGAGTGAGCAAAAAGTGTGTCCCGAACTCCTCCTCGCCCGTAACGACGATCAAGTTCAAACTTTGTGGCCCAACCATGTACAATCGTACCTGCGTGATTGATGACGTCATATGCTAAAGGTCCAGAAACCAAATATTGTTTTTTAACCATTTTCTGCTTTTCAGCATGTATGAAAAAGTCATTTATAAAGGCATATGTAGTGAATGATGAGACGAATTTTGAAATAGGACAGATTTAGGTGTTGAAGGTCGTGGTCAAAATTCAATTGTGGTCAAAGGTCAAATTGGCCTATGGTTGTGCGAAAAGTGTGTCATGAAATCCTCAACTGTAAGTCGGATCAAGTTCTTAGTAGGTAATTGCTGATCATGTAAACTTGGGCCTGTGTTAATTAAGATGTCATAGGGATAAGGTCATAGGTGAAAAAATTTAAAATAGCCGATTTCTCCTTGTCAAAATGTAGGGAAAAGGCATTAAACCACATGATATGATGAGACTGATGAGATTAATTTTAAATTAATGCAGTCGAGGACAACGGTCTATTGAGATCAAGCACTTCCGTCATGGAAGAGATGAGATCTGCAACTCCGTGGAAAACCCTCTTCTTGAATTTGTGGTATTAGGTGTGCATCAAAAAATTAGCCTTAAAAGACCGTTACTTCCTTTAAAATTGAAGGATATAAGGCATTCGTTGCTTGCTACTGTGCATATCGACCGCAATATCATCGGAGAGGGCCCGATTGAGGACCCTTTCTGGATATATTAGTGGCCGTAAAATAACTGCAGATGCGGAGAAAGATGATTAAATCTAGGAGGGTGGGGCCGCACAATATGATGGTCCTGCAGTGTTACAATTTGAGGTGGCAAACCACAATATTCTCAATGCCACAATAGGCCTTCACCACAAATTCCAGTTTTCCAATATCGAGTTCTCAACAAAAGGTCACTATTTAAATAACGAATGGACATTTTTTTTTTACAACCACAGAATAGGGCCCCTTCATTCTAGTCTGTGAAAACAAAAAGCACTTTTGAGGTGTTTTTTGTTTTAAACCAAAACTTTGCGTGTGTGTGTGGGGGTGGGGGTGGTGGTGTATATACCCATAGATGGCGGGGAGGGGAAGGTAACGTTCCTCTCCATGCAGCCTCTGGAATTTGAATATTCTTCTCGAAAAAAACGGTGACTTTATATCACAAAATTGATTCCAACGTTTTTTTGGCTTAATTTCTCGAGTTTATCTCATATAGTGTTAGATATAATTTATATCCCATCTCGAAAGTGTAACATTTACCAATAAAATGCGAGTTTTACCGCAAACTTATGAAAATTCATCCCGAAAGTATAACGTATGTTTTGTCTCTAAAATTTGATTTTTTTCCCCTTCTATTTCGTCAATTCACCAATTTTTATGTTCCATTCCCATAGGAGGTACTTTCAATGACTCGAGGACAACATCCTCTTCATTAAAAATCCTTCATTTACCCCCTACCTTAAATCAGTCAGAAATTGAGCCCCACCTTTGTAATCCTGGGCACGGCACTGGCTCTTGTTCATTCATTCAATATTAAAGGGTAAACTCGGTTAGCATAAAGCTAATCTCCCCGAGGACCTGAAATACAAAGTAGAATATAAACTAAAATAATCATATTAAGAATACAAACGTGAACAATAAGATGGCAATGAAAAGGAAAAAATACATTCAAAATTGGCAACGGCATGAAATGTAACATGGAACAATCAATGAAATGAAATTAAGAGCATAAGAAATTAGTTAAAGTTCTGGATAAAACATTTAAGGGTATTTAAAGGGTTGACATTCTTACACTCCTTCGAAAACATTCACAAACACATAATTGTATGCACCTTGTGGGTATATTTCTATCTATACACGAAGGTATCTCATTTATGTTTTTATTGACCCAAATGTTGGAAGTGAGTTGTGTCTTTATTAAATACGACAATGAAGTTCCACACGACGCACGGAACTGTTATTTCACCAGAAGTGTCAAACTAATTGTTCAGACTAGAAATCAAATTGTATGCTTAGGCTATATATCTTGGCTTTTGCTAGATATACGATATCTTAGCATATATTACACGCGTACTGTTCTGTAAAAAAAAACCATCCCCCCAGTATCATATGTGTCGTTGCTTTTTGGTTTCGATGATAATCGTAACCTTTTCATTCATGATCATGTGGCGTATGTTTGATGCGTATGTATGTGTGTGCGTGCGTTTGTGACGCCCAGCTTGTAAACACGATATCTGAAGAAGGGAAGGTCGAACCAATTTTATGTGTGTAGAAGTACCACATTGAGTATAAGAAGCAAATTGTTTCTTGTGGAGGTCAAAGGTAATTTGGGGTCACCAGGGGTCAAATTGTGAAAACTTGGAAACACCATAGATGGTAAGCTTGGGCAGAACTCATATTTGGTGTGTAAAGTACCACATTGAGTACCAGAAGCCTATTGTTTTGGTGGAGGTCAAAAGTCACTTGGGGTCAAATTGTGAAAACCTTGTAAACATGGTATCCGATATCAATATTGGAAGCTTGGGTAGATATCATATTTGGTATGAAGGTGTATAACAATGAGTAATTGAAGCCTCTTTAATTTTGTGGAGGTCAAAGGTCATTTGAAGTCACCAATTAAACACCAAACATTTACTTCACTCCCCTCTTACCTGTCTCTCTAAATTAACTCACCTTCCTAAACATAATATCGCAAGGGAATCTTGGACATTAATCTGGTATGTGGTATGTGATTGTACCACATATATTGAGTACAAGAAGCATAATGTTGTGGGTGGGAGTCAAGGGCGTAGGAACCGGTGGGGCTGGGGGGGGGGGGCGCCAGCCCCCCCAGTGAAAAATGTGGTGGGGCGGAAGTATCATTCCGCCCACCCCCCGCTCCGCAAGTCAGAAAACCCCTTTTTCATTTCCAAATGAGAAAAAAATCTCATTTGGAGCACCAAATCGCATCTTAAGGCCAGGTGAAAATGCAAAATTATTTACAAAATGGAGTGGGTGTTGAAGTGTGCTATATTGCACCAAATTGCACCTGAGGCCACCTGGAAATACAAAAAAATCAATCCCCTTAGACCCCTCCCCCAGGCCGGCCATCAGTCTTCAGCCCCCCCCC
>KN886725.1:14586-29278 GCA_000934455.1 Apostichopus parvimensis
GACTTATGTCTGTAAATGTCACCACAGAATGTTTCAGGAAAAGATCTGGCTTTGAATATGTAAGCAATTTTTCATTCTATGCCTAAATATGGTAGATGAGTCAAGTTTGGTGGTAGAGTTTATTTACCCATTCCTCAAACTAAGCTAGAGCAAAATAACATAAAAGACAACAATAATTCCTTCTAGAAGTAACACCCACGTTTTGCCACGTAACAGGAAACTACTTTGTGTGAAGGGGTTTTTATAAGGGTTTATAGTTATTAACATCTCATCCATATTTTGTTTCACAACCCGACATACGAGGAAAAAACGAGAAGTTTTCTCGAGTGATTTTATGGTCACCCACTTACGACGTCTACTGCAATAAAAACCAGCCAAGGAGCAAACATAATTTCACGCCCAGGATTTTCCTTCAAACAATGTCACCTTTCAGTTTTACATCCTTCTCAATTTTTGCTAAATTAAAAGAACACAATTCAAAAGAAACCAAAACTAAACTTGGGAGTAGTAAACTAAAAAGAGAGTCATATACGAAACAAACACTCAAGTATTGGCAGTAAAAAAAGTTGTTTTGCACGTTTAGTCCCCAGCTCATATGGAAAGGTATCTTTACTAGAATTATTCCAAACGCGACTGCAGTCTTGAACAAGCAACGACACTCTTCTAGAATTTTTTACATAATGAATATTCATTAGTAAGTATCTAATGAATATGAATGATGTCATTCATATTAACAGCCAGTTGGGACAATTTCCTAATGCTAATACCTCTCTAAACTGTATGCCAATATCATGCTCTCAAAGCACTGGTATTGTCAGTACAAACAGTTCCTAACCTTGATCTGATAGAAACATGATATTCATCCTGCTCGTACTGACAATACGAGTGCTCTGAAGCGGGGCATGACACTACAGTTTAGAAAAACATCCTCCCAACTGGGTGCTAATGAATACTAAACAATTTACATCCTCTAAACATCAAAAAATATGTACTGGAAACTTTGAACTTTTCCTATTACTTGAGATGAAACTCGACCTTGAAGGAATTTTGATAAGGAATGTTTGTAATGATTTACAAAATTCAACACAAAACACTGCTTTAGAAAGTAGACAATGTTTGTTGCTATGATTTGTCAAATTTGATTGACATTTGCCTCAGAGCAGACCATTCATGTGTTGTTGACTAGATGAAGCACTCTAAAAAACTCAGGCAATATTTCCGGCAACACAGCCCTAAAACCAAGTTATAAAGCCATTGGTGTTGATTGTTTTTCCATGTGTGTGTGCAACCTATTATCTCCCCTTTGAATATTTATAAGTCTAAACTATGCATGGTTTCTATTACAGTTATTGGGCTCTTGTTGTGATAAATCAGGTGTTTAATCACTACAAAAAATCTTTCTCTTACAGAAGCAAACAAACTTAATCGCAAACAAATTTAATCTAGGAATCATAGCAGAGGTGCCAAGCCTAGCATACTTTGCACATAAGAATATCAACAGCCAATCTATGCCTACCACACTTTCATAGCAGAAATGACTAGCCTAGCCTACTTAACATATAAGAATATCAACAGGTCAATCTAGACCTACCACACTTTCATAGCAGCAATGACTAGCCTAGCCTGCTTTACATATAAGAATATCAACAGGTTTAACCACGACCTACCACACTCTCATAGCAGAAATGACTAGCCTAACCTTCTTTACATATAAGAATATCAACAGTTAATCTCCACCTACCACACTTTCATATCAGAAATGACTAGCCTAGCCTAACTTACATATAAGAATATCAACAGTTAAATCTAGACCTACCACACTTTCATAGCAGTATTGAAAATAATATTTTAGCATGAAAGAATGGGTGGACTGTTAGAAAGGTTTCCTAAACTGAACTCATAAAACGAATTAGAAACAAACTGAAACACAGACAGATTATTTATGACTCACTTATTCTCTAACATCACTCGGCAGACTGCTGTCATGGTACTGAGAATGTCCGTTGTGTTCTCAATCGGAAGTTCTTTGTTCTGTGGAAGTGAAAAAAAACGGAGCAAGGATGTCAAGTATTCATCTGAAAGTTGATCAATTTTGGACCAGAAAATATGCTCAGTGCGTTCTGATCGATCTCAAAAGCAGCAATTTGCATTGATTTTGAAAAAACCCTTCAGTTCCATTCTCTGTTGTACTCACTCTCTGGGTTTACAAATTGAAACATTAAACAAGGTACGGGATGACTAATTCTTCAAAAGCCAACTAGTGATGGCATCAGCCAATGCCCTTACCTTCAAGACAAGCTTACGTGGCATCAATGAATGCCCTTACCTACAAGACAAGCTTATCAGAGGCATTAACAAATGCCCTTACCTACAAGACATGCTTATCAGAGGCATTAACAAATGCCCTTACCTACAAGACAAGCTTAACCGTGGCATCAACAAATGCCCTTACCTACAGCTCAAGCTTAACAGTGGCATAATCCAATACCCAAAAAGACAAATTTTAACTCAAAAAAACCAACTAACAATGGCATCAACCAGATGCCCTTACCTACAAGACAAAGTTTGCAGTGGCCTCATTCAATGCCTTACCTCCAAGAAAAAATTAGCAATGGTATCCCTGATGGTATTAAAAAACTTACCCACATGACAAACTTAGCGGTGGTGTCATTCAACTATTTACCTCTCAGACAAACTTAGATGTGATATCTCTCACTGCAGTACCCCTGAGATATACCTAGTGATGGCCTCACTCAATGCATTACCTCTGAGACAAACTTAGTGATGCTATCACTCAATGACTTACCTCTCAGACAAACTTAGTTGTGATATCTCTCACTGAATTAGTCTGAGATAAACTTAGTAATGGCCTCATTCAATGCATTACCTCTGAGACAAACTTAGTTGTAATACTTCTCAATGACTTACCTCTGAGACAAACTTAGTTGTGATATCTCTTACTGCATTACCTCTGAGATATACTTAGTGATGGCCTTACTCAATGCATTACCTCCCAGACAAACTTAATTGTGATATCTCTCACTGCAGTACCCCTGAGAAATACTTAGTGATGGTATCACTCAATGACTTACCTCTGAGACAAACTAAGTGATGCTATCACTCAATGACTTACCTCTGAAACAAACTAAGTGATGGTATCACTCAATGACTTACCCCTGAGATATACTTAGTGATGGTTCATGCATTACCTCTCAGACAAACTTAGTTGTGATATCTCTCACTGCAGTACCCATGAGATATACTTAGTGATGGTATCACTCAATGACCTACCTCTGAGACAAACTAAGTGATGCTATCACTCAATGACTTACCTCTGAGACAAACTAAAGTGATGGTATCACTCAATGACTTACCTCTGAGACAAACTTAGTGGTTGCATCACTCAATGTTTGCAGCATGGGAGTGGGCTGTGA
The DNA here is from genome assembly GCA_000934455.1 of Apostichopus parvimensis. Classification (NCBI taxonomy): domain Eukaryota; kingdom Metazoa; phylum Echinodermata; class Holothuroidea; order Aspidochirotida; family Stichopodidae; genus Apostichopus; species Apostichopus parvimensis. Next base: position 18,021 of record KN886725.1, read on the forward strand.
TGGTATCACTCAATGACTTACCTCTGAGACAAACTTAGTGGTTGCATCACTCAATGTTTGCAGCATGGGAGTGGGCTGTGCATAGAATAATGACATCCTGTTAGCCATTTCATTGTTTACAGCTAATGACATATCTCCTGAGCCTTCCTGTCCAGCCAAAGATAAAAAGAAAGAGAAAATAGACTTAAATCAATGAGAACTCTAAAAGTTTATCGAGAATACCAATTCCATTTTTTTAATCTTTAACACTTACCTCATTATGTTTAGGAATCTCCTGATCACTGGCTTGTATCACTTAAAGTTGATAACTGCCCTCAAATATGCTAAAATATGCTAGAATATGCCTGGACAGTCAGGTTAAAATTTCAACAGGAAATTTTTTACTGCCACCAAATCAAATCATTTCTACTCTCATTGAAACATCTTTTGTCAATTTGAACCTTGTTCAATGTCAGGAAATAGTTTAGTGCGTGCTCTATACAGCGAGGAAAGTACTATCTTCAAGCAAGTCTTTAGCGTGCTAACAATTTATGGGAAACTCCAATGACCGCTTTAAATCTTAAAAGATTAGAAATCAATTGATATTCCTGGAAAGTGATTCAAGTTTCCTACATGAAAAATGATTATGCTTGCAGTTTGACTTCTCTGATCAGGGAATATTGCTAAAACAAAAACATTTCGGATCGCTCGATTGCATTTCTGTCACGAGAGATATTTCAAATGTTACTGGTCTGGATGATACTTACATGTCTCCTATCTACTAATGCACTCTCCCATCTCACTGTTCTAGTTACTGGTAAAATTATAATACTGTGCCCAACCCCCCCGCCCCACCTCTTCCAGTTCACAGCCCTCTGCCTCTTCCTTTCAGTAAAGTTAAGACCAACAAATGCGAGGAGATTCAGAGATTAAAATCTATGTGCAGTGAGGACGAATTACACCCCCCCCCCCCAATGGTTGATTCGTTAAGATGATCTTACACATGCCCTTCATGAACTGAACGTGGACTACTAACGATAGTATTTATAAACGCGTGTGTGGAGGGAAACTTTAATACAAAGAATGTCACAATAAAGTAGCTTTCTTTCAGTCGAATCTGGGAAACTTGTTAACCATAAATCCACATAAAAACCTGTTCACAATGCAGTTCATAGACTTGCCTAGTTGAACTTTATTTCGAGAAAAACGGTGAGAATTGAGACAGTCTGACAAATTTCTCCTCCGATATCTGCGTGTGATTCTAAATCAGCCTGGAATGTATCAAAGATGCTGAGCAGTTACACATATGAATTTGGGAGAAGTCAAATTCGAGTTTACTACTTGTACCTCCAATATTTTCAGACCGTTTCAGATGGGGAAACCCTTGGGATATTCTTCTGTATGAAGAAACCCAACATACCTAGTCCTGCCAGTGGTCGAACCTAGGATCTCCCAGATGCTGGGTTTTATTGCTTCTAATTGCCACCGCATGTACCCACTCTACCGTAGCAGTGGTCTTCGTGAGTGCTATAGTGCATTAATTAATACTAAATAGCAAAAGTGTTGGTCTGAGACAAAAGGATTTAATACAAAAAAGTAACTCATTTATTTACTCGTTACCTGACATTAATTTGACAAAGAAATCAGGAGGGTTGGTTTAGTCAGGTCAACTTTGCAATCTCATTTTGAGAAAAAATCTGTAGGCTTGATGACAATGTCGACTAGGGTCAAAAGAAGGGTGCTTCGAAAGAGTCAATCTTAGAAGACGAGTCTCAAAGAAGTGTGCATTTCAGACCAACACACAAGCAGACTCTACCAATTAAAATAACCTCTGTTTTGACTCGTGCTCGGACAGAAGTGTGTCGGTCCGAATGTCAGAAACTCTGACAAGGGTGTTGAATGTACGCACCTGACTGGCCATTCTCATCCTACTCAAAGTTCTTCTGTAATAACTAAAATCATTCTGTATGGCAGGATTAGTCATCTGGCAACAAAAAAAAAACAAAAAGGTAAAAAAGATGAATACACCACTGGATCGCACCAAATCGTCTCTCTACGGCAGACGTATTGGAAAAGATTTACGACCAAAGAGACAAACGAGGAAACAACCAATGAAATGATCTGTTAGTGAAAGCCACGACTAGTCACTCACCATTACAAGGCATTCCTTGAGCAATGTCTTAACTAGATCTTTATGTAAAAACAATCTCTTTCCTGGTCTGCCAGTTCCTGGTAACTTTGTGTTTATGTTTCAACGATATCATATTTCCTTTATAATTCAAAGGCCACATGCACGACCTGTTTGTTTTACGAAGATGTACTTATGAATTGTGTTGTGATAACTGTCCTTTTGGCTGGAGAGCTGGCCAAATGGTTAGGTTTGCGCTTGGACTGTTAAATCTCAACAGGAGAGCAAAATTGGACTAGTGTCAAATCAAAAAGGATGACACTTGGGGGTTAGAAACTTATTGAATCCAAAAGGTGTCATGCAACTCAACACAACAGAAGTGATAGTTACATGGATTAAGTTTTACATTAAGGCAAAGTTTTTCTGATTTTAAAAGACAACTAGGAAAAAATGTCTAGATTCTGAGACTTGTTAGGAGTGAGTCACCTTACATCCAGAAACGAGGAATTAAAACAGAGAAAATTTCTTAACGGTTGTCAAAACAAGGAACTATGTTTCTTCACGATGCTATATGTTATATACAGGCTACATTAATAAAACCTCTTGACAGCCTCTTAAAGAATTAACCAGGGCTATTAATTATTATCAGTTATTTTCACACTAAATTTAAAGTTCAGATGGCAATGATAACTTCAAGAACATCTTAGGGTTGAGGAGGGTAGGCAGCAGTTGGGGGTGGGAGGGGAGGTGGGGGGGGCAGTCTGGAGGGAGGAGACAGTTAGGGGACAAGATGAGCAAGATTACAGATGTCAAGTTTGGAAGCAGAATGAGGAAAGGGAATGGATGAATAGCTTTATCTTCAGATCAGGGTAGAGGGTGGGGAGGGGTGTGAAATTGGGCGAGATATCAAATGTTAACCCACAGATTATGGTAAGGGAGGCAGGCGGTATAGATCGACCTAGGGGTTTGGGTGGTCATGGGAGTAGGAAAGAGAAACTGTAAACTTGTTTGTTTATACCTTCAGATCGTCAAATCTAAGTGTGAAGTCTAAGATTTCTGCAAACTGTTTAGCGGTGGCCTGTTGGATCTCCAGGTGTTCCTTGGCCGACATATCCGTTGAACAAATGATGAAGAGAAGGCTCTTGACCGCACGAGCTGGAAAAAAACAAAAAAACACCGAAAAATTTAGAGAAAATTGTGAACAAATAGCAAAAGACAGCAAAGATCGAGCTGCTCACACCAAGATGCGATCCGAATAGTTAAGTGTGCTCATACAGTCCGTCAAACTCACACACACACACACTAGTTACTGTTTACATATATATCTTCCCAATGTCTCAAATTATCTTTTGCACTCCTGACAGGTTCTGATACAAACATATCATCACCAGACATTGATTTCATCGCATTTGAAGTCCTTTTCGTCGAGAATTAAGAAAATCATATTTTGATCAACAAGATATTCAGTGTGATGTAACAGCCTTTATTCATAATAACTCCATGTGCCGAATATGAAATGCCACAAACAGATCACACATAATGCACGGGCACTAGATGACGTGTAATAAGTCAGTTGTTGCAAGGGAACCTACACAGGGGAACCAGACAAGGGGTGGGGTAAGGTTAGGGTTAGGTTGGGGGAACATTTCTCTGCTCATCTGGGCCGGTCATCTTATAAGGATTGGTAAAGCCGAATGCCAAAACACACAGTGCCTTCCTCGATCAGTTTTGATTCTTACGAAAACTAAACAGTTTTCGTTCACCCTTTGCACTGACAGATTTTTTTCTGAATTTCTACTCTCATTTTGTCTAATTACTTTTGCTTTTGGTTTCTGAGAATTCCAAATATCTCGACACTTTTGACAATTAATCTATTCATTTCCACATGCCTCTATGCGCATTCCACGGCACAAACTACCGTGCCCTAGGCATTCTCAATGAATCTGTGCAAATAACGATAGTCAACAATTCGCCTAGCACATAACAACGAAAGTGAAAACTGGAAGCGGTTTTTGGCGGAAAAGATCTTATTAATGACAAAATAGAGAGAAACACATCCCAACAATTAAACTTTGCTCGTAGGACGGCTGAAATTACCTCGACGGTGTTCTCGTCCATTAAACATGAGGATGCTTCTAACTCGGGACGAGATCTAATCAAACCAAATCGCATTTTATAGACAAACTGTTTACACAAGGGCAGCCAGTGCAAACACTGCAAAAGCCGAGCTGCTTTCGTGTAGACAATTCTTGACAAGTTTCGTATCCAAGTATTGATTTGTAAATTGTCATTCACAATTAATGATTAATTTTCCCAGGGTTCCATCTCATTACAAGTGAACTTACAAACTCTACTACTTATTATAGTGCAAGTTAAGGTGGCTGACTCGACCCAACAGTCTGTGAGCCTAGGTCAGTCCAAGTTATGAAAGTGTCATCTGCGACACGCTTCTCTGACCTCTGCTCCAACCATAGATAATAATAATCATAATTATAACAATCAGCAGTTACTTTTACGACGCTTAAAGCAACCACAGATGTGGGAGAAATCGGCTAGGGGTTATGGATTACAAGTTTCATGTCGTGTGGCTTCCAATTCAACAATTAAACTCAAATTTGGAATCTTTTCAATTTAGAAAGTCATTTCAGATGCTCTTGGATGAAAAGCCCACCTTACTATGACCCAGCCGGGTATCGAACCCGGAACCTCCAGATTGCTATGCCTGATTGCTTCAAATGCCACCGCCTTTATCCAATGGGCCATAGCACTGGTATAAGATGACTATCTCTTCATTCTCCCTAGAGGTCCATTGACGGAGCAAAGGTTTAGAGCCTAAAATGTAGTTCATAGCAGTCTACTGCTAATTTACACTGCTCTCTGTAATATGGGAATGTCTCAGGTGAGAAACTTGAAAAAGTGACTTTTGCGACAGATATTTCTCCAAGCCCAAATCGTGCAGAATGATTACTGTGCAGCGACGCGACAAATCACTTTTTCAACTGAGATCAGTCAAAATCTTATCGAATAAATATAAAGTAAAATATCATAGCAGAATAACTGCTGATACTCACCAACTTCTATTGAATATTCGTAGTAGTTTCTTAACCTTACAACCAATGGGCACACGGCACCCCAAGCTTTCTCCTGATACTCCTCATTGTTTGGATGTGATATTGCCTAAAAGAGGAACCAAAGAGGAGACCACTTTAATATCAAGAACCCATCCCAAAAAAAGGAAAAATTAAGGGAGAAGGGGTAAACATGGATTTCATTTTAGCTCTTAATGTCAAAAAAAAGAAAAGAAAAAAAAAATGAAAAAAAAAAGAGCTTATTTTAGTATGGATCGAACAATCTACAGAACACTGTATCTCAAATTCTGATTCATCAAAGGAGAGTGTTTTCTATAGGCTTATCATAACGCATCCAATTTTATCATGTTATAGGCCGTTCATCATCAAACAACACATCTATAGATCTCCTCTCTTCAGGACAAACAGCAACCCTGATTGCATTTGACACGTAAAAGTATTAATATCCCACTGAAGTCAAAAATGAATAATATTTCCACACATCAATATTTCATTTTTTTTTCAAAAAGTTCCTTGTTTTTTCTTGTATCGTAACATGGACACCTAAGGAGATAAATGTCAGTTGAGGTTTACACTCTTTTTTGCTTTGGCATTAGATGATAATGGTAATACCCTCTATTCTTACATGTCTGATTCTTTCATTCTAATCCTAGGTCTGTAAATTACCTCATGGGTTAGTGTACCTTTTCATAGCCTAATTTGCATATTAAATTTGGAATGGAATAAAATGAATAAATCATTAGCGTTGAGAGGTTAAATTCAAAGTGCTCTCTCCCTCCTTTGTTCTTACAAATCTGATCTCGTCACCAGCTCCTTGGTATTGCTGTAGGTCTTCCAACACCTTGATTGCATTGGTCAGGACTCCACTGACCACATCAAAGATCTCTTTCTCACCATCTGTTGGTTGTGCATCTGTTAAACAAAAAAAACAAAAAAAAAGAAAGAAACTTAGTTTTGAATTTTAAATAAAAATTTAAAATCAATACAAATTTAATGTCATTTTGAAATTTCTAATACACTATGCGCCTTGTAATACAGGACAGTGTCAAATGACCTTGATTTCATTCGGTCGAGTGATGTCGAGATGATGAGATCACTCTAGGCAAGATATATCTAGAGTGCTGAGGTGGTGAGGAGACAGGTAATGGAGACCGTGTAAGTAAATATGGTTAATACCCAGCAACTTTGTAAAGGTCGTTCATTCGCGGTGGGATGTAGGGGACGCAGTGCTGACATGTTTCCATTCACGTAACTTTAAAAGTAAAATTTGGAAATGTGCAAAATACGCACAGGTTAAAGAAATGTAGCAAAGAGTGCTCAGTCAGTTGGTTCTATAATGCTAATACTACTTTATACTGTCCTTCCTCTTATAGCAAAGTGAACTAATTCCTATAGCATTAGGTCTCATGCTTAAAATGAAACTATCAGCATTCTGCATATTTATTCTGACCGATTGTTATCTATCTTCTGACCTTGGCCAATTTGTTTTGCATGGGCTATTATTAACATTTATGGAGTCCTGGTTGGTAAAATTGTACTAAAATCTACTGTATTGCTCACTTAAAGGCATTGAGACTCGCCCCAAACTGCGTGCGGCCATCTGAAAAAGTTATCTTTCTGTTGCTTGCAAGGGACGTTTTGTTTGTGTCGCTACAAAATGCAGACAGTAATGAAACGTGATACCTTAATTGCTATCTTTAGCTGGAACTGAGATGTCCATCGCTGTATCGTTTGTATACTGTATTTGACCGCAGCTGTATGTACTGACTGTACACTAGTGTCTAATTACCGACGGTAGCAAGCTGTGTGTGTATTTTCTGGGATCGATGGTAGTGTTTAACACTTCTGTTACACCTCATTCGAAACTAGCTCAAATTACAGGCATTAGATGTTTCTTTTTGGGCGAGTCTTCACACCGTTTAAATTGGAATGTAAACATCGTAAACGAAGGGTAATTGTTATGTTTTGCCAATCAAATTAACAGTGCACAGATATATACAGGATCGAGGCTAAGTACTTATATGTACCGTAACAACCTTACAGAATATGCTTATGTCTTATACCACATTACCCTTTGGACTTTAAGATACTTTTGGAAGACTCCTGAAACTTCTACAGTATTAAATATCATTTTTATGACAGTACTGTACGGGGTACACCAGGGTACTGTACGGGGTACACCAGGTAATCTAACCATTGTGAACAATGCATTACAGTTACTTAAGCTCTGCTCATTCTGGAGATTGTATGCAGCATCAAACTATATAATGGTCGTAAAATCACAAACGAAAATTTCATGAAAAATTACGTGTAGTCTACTTCCGGGTGGTAGATACGGAAGGAGGAATTAGTGGGCGTGGCCCAGGGAGCGAGGGCACAGTGCTAAGACGTTTCCAAATGTGTAGTTAGGAAAGTGCAATTGTGGAGTGGGAGACAGGTAAGAGAGGAGCGAAGTAAATCTATAAAAGGATAGCTCTGTTGGGGGACCTTTAAATTGACTTATAACAAAGCACATATAAATATGTACATATATATTAATATATATTGTATCAATGTAATTGAAATTGTAGTGAGTTGGCAAATCCAGAACAGTGCAAAAACTTTCCAAGCCTCCACCGGGATTCGAACCCGGGCCTCCCGCTTTATGTGCGGACACCCTAACCAACTAGGCTATGGACGCTGATTGTATATATCCAGAGGTTCTAAAATGGTAAGGGAGGTCGTAACTCCACTGTAGGCACAGTGTTAAAAGATTACCAGGGCATACTACACACGGTAGAATGAGGTGCTAAGGTTGTGGGGAGACAGATAAGCGAGGAGCGAAGTAAATAATCATATATGAACAGCCTTAACATCCTATAGAAGTTCTCTACTCTTTGAAATTGACCGAACACTGAGAGGTTACTTTACGATTGGATCAACAACAAACTTATTTCAATCTCTTAACTGTTCTCCTTTTTAACCCTTTGGTTAAAAAAAAAAAAATTGCTGCAAAATTTTTCAGACAATTCAAAAAGTAAAGAAATTGTTGTTTCAAAATAACTTTTAAACTCTTGGACTGATCCTTTCAATGAACTGTATGTTTAATTATAAGTATATGCAGGGGTTGAACATGAAAGTGAAAGAAAGTGTGAAATGTTACAAAGACACTTCAAACGGTCCTTGATAAAGACTTAACTTCGTCTGCTCGCCGCAACAGAAGCATTGGTAAATGGCTTCATAAACTCTTCACTACACAATGTAGTGGTACCACTCGCCTAAAGTTACTGAAACTCTGCTGAAAAGATTCTTAATTAGCTGATGAATTAATTAATGAGGGAGGTATGTTAATGGTTGATTAATGATCAAACAGCTTGTATGAATAAACAGAATGAATTTAAAAAAAAAATTATTAACATTAATTTTCAAGGAATAATCTGACATTGTATTGATTCAAAATTGTTTAGTATATAAACCTGGGCAAGGGCTGGGGAGGTAGGGAGGGAGTTGTTTAGTATGGTCAATGTCTATGTTTTACAGGTTAGGGGATTGGGAATGCGTTTGCTTTGTGTGGAGACATGTGAACTGTACAGTCTGTGAGCAGTCAAACCTTGGATCACACCTCAGTCTTGGGCAATGAGTCTTGGTTTAGGAAGCAGTTTAACACAGTGTAGACTCATCAATCATGTTTGAAGTCCATATGGATGTCCAGATCTAACACTGAAGTATACAGTTAATGGGATGTACAAACTCAACCAACCCAGCTTCGGAACACAGTGGCACAGTATAGATTAGTCATTCATGTTTGCATGTCCATACGAATGTCCATATCTAAGTGTACAGTTAATGAGATGTACAAACTCAACCAATCCAGTTTAGGAACACAGTGCATTACAGTACTGTGAATTAGATTCATCATTCATGTCCATATACACAAGGAATGTCCAGATCTGATCCTGCATAGGGAATACTTTATCGGGTATCACATTGCCAAATGCTATGCAAATTGGTCAAGTTGCTACGTTACAAGTGTAAAGATACATAGCAGTTTTGCTACACAGGAACCATCGTAGTATTTTTATAATCAGAGATAATAAACTCAGGGATCCTAAACTATTACACAGAAGTTCCAACTATAACTTAAATTCCCCATTGCAACGTACAGAAACTATGAGAATCATGTACAAACTCAACCACCCAGCTTAGGAACATACTGTAGACTACTACAGTACTGTACAGACTCAACACTATGAAACATACCCTATGTACATGAATGAATGAACCAATCTTCTCATACTGATAGTGTATATATGTGCAGTTAATGATATGCTAATATAAATACAGTACTTCACAGCACTACAGTACAGTACGTGCTACATGATAAACAGTTCATGACAAGGCTCGCAGACCTTCAAACCTGGATGCCAGATACTTTCTCTTTCTATTATACTTTAAATAATATCTTTGCTGCATGTTCCAACAGTATTGTAAGTACTTTAGTTAGCTTTGTTAACCAAGTCAACTGTTCACATATATATATACATATATATATATATATATATACCTCTATATATACCTCTAAATATACCATTAACGTTACAAACGATTGAATGAATAAGACCGACCAGCTCGGTGTATTCATCAGCGTGACAAAATGCTCTGAGGTATTGAGTGATTATTAAATATCATCAGCGTATCTGGGTCAGTGTTAATTTTTTCTGCACTGTGTGTGCACCAAAGATATCGCACTATAGATGATGGTGGTATGCCTGCTTGTACACACAGTAGGGAGGGTACAATATTTGACGTAGGATTACGTCCAGTCCAATGCATGCATCGGTTCTATATTTAATATCGTGTAATATTTAATGATATTGGGGGTTAGTGATAAACTGTGCCGTGCGTAGTACTTTGCTATATTAAATTTTTTAGAATTAATACAAAATTCTCAATGGTGAATGGCAGAAACCTATCTGTCTACTTTCATCATTGTTTCATTACTACATATTAGATTGGTGAGGGGGGGGGAGGGGGTGGTAGGTCACTTGGATATAATTAATATTTTCTTGAAATATATTTCAGTTTTTTTATTAACAGACTTTATTAAAGTGTGTGCCAAAAAATAACCCCAAAATAAACAACAGAATCAGTATAGACTCAGTTTTACATTTTGGAAAGTTGCAAATGGATATTCAGTACCCTGGACTCTAAAAAGGAGGCTTCCTATTGGAGCGCAATAATTTTGAGGTCTGTAGGTGTCAAAACTGGACGACACACTTCAACTGATGGATTGAAAAAGAGGGCAATCACCAGGCCGGCAGAATGAAAATTTTCTTGAATGATAAATCAATAAACAACAATAATATTTATCCATCTCCAATCAAATTCTGCAAATTCTTCATTTAGCCAAACCTACGAATGTTGGCGACATTTACTGTGGTACTGTGTCCCTATTGGCCCTCTGTCTGGTCACCATGTACTTAAGAATAACCCGGTCTAAATGGTTCATGTGTCTCAAAATCCAATCAGGTACGTTCGATCAGTCCAGAGTTGAGTCAAATTTATATGTAAATCAAACCCTGCTGAAATGAAAATCTGACAAAAAATCGCACGATAATTCAAGATAATAAATTATGCGATGTTCAGCTTACACGATACTGTACATGAGCCGTACTTACCGTAGTCCATCAAATTATCCACATGGTATTAATCTACCATAAAGTGCAATGACACGTTAAGACATCTCTGGACAGTCCCCAAGATTATTAGTTTTGATCAATTAAAGCTACAGGCCATAAGATATTTCTGACCAGAGATTGCCAAGTAAATAAACAGAGCTGACTTTATATTCTTATCATGTAAGAAGAGAAGAAAGTATGCAGCATTGTTACGAACGCAGGATTCTGCGTCCGGGACGCAATGTTTTGGCCAGGGACGCAAACTCTTCAAATTGCTTGCGTCCGGCGGACGCAAACTTTTTGTTTTGAGAAATACACCCCAAGTATACACACTCACAACTAGGTCAACGGAAAACATAACAAAACACATTTTGGAATGAACATCTTTCATTATTTCTTATCAAA
>KN886725.1:30318-47702 GCA_000934455.1 Apostichopus parvimensis
AAAAACAGCGAAGCTAAGGTACTGAGCATTTCTGCCCTTTATATTGTGTATAAGTACTTTCACAAAGTATAGGCTGTGATACTACACTAGTATTAGTAACAGTAGGTCATACGATAAACGTAATTGGTTTTCGATCGGGACGCAAGGTTTTTTTTACGGGACGCAAACTTTTTCGGGGGCTTGCGTCCCTGGGACGCAAACTTTTTTTCACTAATAACATTACTGAGTATGGTCAGCCAGATGTTACGGTTCCAGCGTAAACCAAAGGATATGGTTGGAAATACTCATGGGCCGTCTGACTCAAGGGAAGGTAGATCTTTTTTTTACCTCCATGGGTAGATGAAGGAGAGTCAATGCTTTCAAAGTAATATATGGATCTTAAAGGGTGTACAATGTGAAAAGATTGCCGTTAGAGACACTGAGAGACATATATGTAACTGTGTAGTATAGACCTAGTACACATCTCTGCCAATAAGATTACCCTAGTCAAGACGGATGTGTAAGTCAGAGGGTTCTCAATAGGCGGTCGGTGGCCAAAATCTGGCCCACAAAGTGACACTAATTGGCTGTGTAGACCCTTAAGTCATTAGGCTTGAGCACCCTCAGGGCCCATCCTCCACATTACTAAATCTAGGCCTGGGCCTGTAGTGAGATTTTAGTATTTGTCTGCATGACCCCTTTTGTTCTACCTACTTTGCTTTGTCCTGGCCCTCCTAGAACCCTGGTGTACCTTTATAACAACACTACAATTACTGTAGGTGTTTCAATGTGCAGCTATATGAATATATGGATAAAAAGTGAGAACACCATAATTTGATCAGACATGTAACCAGATTTGTATGCATGTCTGCAATACACATGACCTCCATGTATGCATGTCTATAATACACAGGACCTCTTTGTATACATGTTGTCTGCAATACATAGGACCTCTCTCTATGCGTGCCTGCAATACATAGTACCTCTCTCTATGCATTATGTGTAAACGTACTACAGACGCGGTATATATTATTATACCAATCATCTTCTTTTCTTTCATTAATATTATTTTACATCCTGAAGACGTTACTTTCACTATAAACAGCATTCTTTGTGGCAAGGATAAGATGAAATCATGCATTATTCAAAATGGATTTTACAAACTTCTTAAATTAAATCTCCAAATATACAGTGATCTCCATTGATTCAATATTGATGGCCATTTTCTGTGCAGCAACTGACAGGAAATTCCCTGAAACGTTACCCGTTTGCCTACTGCAGTATAAACTTTACATGATGAAAAGTATATACATGGTCGGCACACATTTCTATAATTCACACACAGATAGGTTCTTTCTCTATGTTGCATGTGTCTTGTTCGTTAATGAATGACTAATGACCACACTTTCACATGTCATTAAAACCTCTCCCTACTTTAAGTGATATTCAGAAGTATCCTCTACTCCATAATTAATAGTGCTGATGATGACTTTAATATTAAATTGATAGATGGATGACAAGATTTGATTTTATTACTATGTATAGTCTAACAGGGCTTTTTTAATTTATGATCAGAGCACGATATTCTATTAATACAATTATAAACACCATGTAAATTGGTAATGCAGGGTAACATTTGTTAAAGACTACCTTGAAAAGATTAAAACTTTCTATAGCTCTTTGATAAGCTGTATATCACCTTTAACAGCTACTGTACTATACCATTTCAAAGAAATCATAAGTTTAAGCCAATATTTTATTCATTGAAACTTTACAAACCACGTTTAAAAAATCAATCTCTTTCTCTAAATTTCAATTCCATTAACTGACCAAAACAAAACCCCAAAATCTTTCAAGGTCTGGCAATACCCACTTAACATGGAAAATTTAATTAAGACTACTTTTGTCCATTGTTTAAAGTAAACACATTATTCCAAGAGCATCAAATTCTCCTTCCTTTTCCAGTCGTCCTCAAATATCCTTCTTCCTGTAAATTCTTCTTCACAGCTTTCATCTCTACCCCTCTTTAATTAAATCAAGTAAAGTATGAATGCGTACTAGCGTTGTGCGGTAGTCGGATTTCACACAACCGGTAGTGTTGCAACATGAATCCCGGTATCGTAACTACAACCGGTATTTTCCTCAACTTTCATCTACGGTTCAAAGCACTTAGTTACGAGACTGTCAATGTCATACATTCAATATGCATAGCGTAGGCTATGTACATACTCTTACACACACGTTCATAAAAAAAAAATAACACGCTATATTAGGGCCTTTGTTTTTTAACATACACTTCCAAAAAGAAAAGCACAAACCTTGGAAAAAAGCAACCCACACCATCCTTCATTCATACTCGACGTACGATATTAGATTAACACGTTCGCACGTGGATTAAACTTGTAATCCGTACACAAACATAAATTGGGAGTTCCCCACTAATTCATGATATTGGAATAGGGCAACCCCTTCAAGTTCAAAAGTTCACAATGAAAAGTTTTTAACTATCAACAAGTCACCACGTGTTTGGAACTTCAGACAATAAGAATGTTACATAGGGGCTACGTAAATACGGGATTATAAACTACATACATAAGAATAGTACAGATTAATTTATATCGTTAATCGGCTTTTGTTTACTCCAGAAAATATACTTTCAATACGTACAATTTTCAATTTTTCGTACCAAAGATCTTAAAAATTAAAAAAGTAGCGAAAGATAAATATAAATGACATCGTGGAACCCCCCGCATTAATAAACGAATCCAGCATCAAATCTCAAGTACTGAACTGCTGTGTGTACCTGTACCGTACCCTAGGCTATAATAATATACAGTCCCGTGCGAAGATGGATTTAAACTGGATATACTCCCTGCGGTTTTGGCTCAAAATTTATTAAATCGTTATAATTATTATAACAAAATGAGGTGAAATGCATAAGAGTAAGATTTTGTACATGGGAACCTTGACAATCATCGTTTGAAGGAAGAATAAATAACGAAAATTTCAGAATAACTTTGAGGTCCCGTAGTAACATTCGATATTTGGTGTAGCCTAGGTTCAAATTACTACGTGAAAAGTTGATTCGTTAATATATAGGTCTAGGCCAGTACGTAAATTGGTCAGATATTATTCAAACTAAGAACACAGAAACCAGAAAAATCGTGTTTTGTTTTCTTTATTTCAAATAGTAACACGTAGATATTTTTATTATGTCCGGGATTCCCGGGAATGATACCGAAACGAATGTAATAACCGGTTGTTTTCCAAATACCGGTAGTATTTACACATTGCTTTGTGATCGGGATTAGTCAATACCGGGATCGGGATACCGGGATTCACTTGACAACCGGGATCCCGCACAACCCTAATGCGTACTCAATACAGAGCTGCAAAACTCTAAACAACTAGTGGACTTGTGCTCAGCTAGGTTTGGCAGACAATTAATGAGCTGTTCTTACTGATGAGCTGAAACTTACCAGTTTTACGTCATATAGTAGATATACAGATCTCAAAACTCTCTGATTTGTGAATTTCTCAACAATGATACTTACCTGCCTGTACGAAATACATGTATACAGTACTTTACATACTGTAATCTACCTAACTGACAAAAATACAAAAACTGACAAAATAGTAAAATTTTAGCACTGTGCCCCCCCCCCCCTGCCCCCCCCCCCCCAACGTCACCCTCTCTTGAGATGCTGAAGTTCACTGCCTAATTTTGTCTCCCTTCCTGATCTACAAAGTCCAAAGATTTCTGCAATTTAGTCCTAAATAATTACAAACAGAACCTTTAATGGATCAACGATGTTTTGACAATCCATCCATTTTCAAGTCCATATGGGAACAAGGCAGAGACATTCATTTTACTTCTTACACAACACACCACCTTAGACAAACTGCTCCATAAAGCATGTTTATATATATTTAGACTGTCAAATCTAGACACTTAAGTGTGAGAGTACAGCAGTTGTGTGCAGACAGGTAAATGAGGAAGACACCATAAATTCTAATTGACTAGAGTATGATTCATATTCACAGAAATTTGTAAGCCTTCTGAGAAGGTAGATTTGGAAGGGGAAGTGGCATTCACCTACAAGGCAGTGAGTTGGGAGAGGGCAGGGGTGGGGGGGTGGGGGTGACAGATTCCTTTTTGGAGGTTAGGTAAACTGTGTTGAAGACAGATACTGTATGTAAGAGAGCTGGAATGAAGTAAATACTATTCTGTAAATCATAAAAGTAAAAACTCTCAGGAGAGGTTGCAAGGTGTTTTTGATAATCAAATTATGCCACACTAACAGTTTCAAGTGTGTTATGTTTTGGTGCCAGACCTGATAATATTTTCATTTGTGCCTGTGCATAATACTGAAAAATATACCAAAAAGGTATAATATATACCAAAAAATTGTGTTACAATTTACAAGATGCACACCCACCCACACACATACATACACCACAACACAAAACATCATGGAAAATTCCATTCGATATAAATGCACTCAACCATTCTCCACCAAAACCCTGCATATAATTATTAAAACTATAATGACTGGGTTGAAGAAGCACAGATATTTATTCTGCTACGCTTCATTCATCCTCCAAGCTTGTAGTCCTAACCGCCCCCCCCCCACGCCCCACCCGACCATTAGACCTACATTAAAAAATCATGTGAATGGAACGGCGAGACGAGCACGGAACACTCGGCTTTCAAAGAAGAACAGACACTGTTTGAAATTCTGTCACTCGATGTTTGCTCAACGACAACTGGATAAACTCCGTTGAGAGAGGACGGGCCGGCTCTGCCGGGCTTAGCCTGATTTAATTGAACTTGGCAACCTCAAAAATCCAGACCTATATATGTTGAATAAAGAAGTTTGGTGAAAGCTGAGACTACCCTACTGTCGTGTTTACAAACCTAAGAGAGGCTCTCCTCAAATTTCTGGTGTCGGGCAAAATCAAAAGCTAAAGCAAGAAGGTAACATGGTATTTTTCTTTCTTTTTAGATGAACATGATTTTTTTTTTATCAGGTTTTGGAAAAACCGTCAACTGTGTTTAATACTATAGCACATCAAACAAACCACTTGAAAGTATAAACTCTATCTTGGGTAACATGAGATTTTAGGTGATTGATAAGGCAGCTCAGACAAATGTACAGGATGAACAAATGGTCATGTTATTTACATACATGCCTGGCAGGTCAATATTAAACAACTTTGAGACCCCCCCCCCCCCCCCACATAAGAATAATGTGCAGAGTGTGCTTGGAACTGTGTGGCTGTTACAAAAACAGGTTTGTAGCCTACATTTATAAAATAAATTACACATTTTTTCTCGCCATAGGGTAGATCTGGAAGGAGGTGTAAATGTATGGTGCCCAGGGAGCGAGGGCGCAGTGCTAAAATGTTTCCAATGTGTGGTTAGGTAGATGGGAAAGTGCAGATGTGGAGTGGGAGACAGGTAAGAGAGGAGCGAAGTAAATCCCCCAAATAACCAAGACATGGCAGCTCCAATGACAATTTCATATCTGTGAAACAACTTGGTAGCATCCGGAATGTACACCAACTTTGTACATTACAACAAAGATTGGTACAGATACACACACAAATCACTGTCCTTCCAATCTCTACTAAGTTCAACTGCAGTGAGCATTATCACAACACCCCTCCCCTACTACTCTCTCCATCCCCCTCTTTACAGAACATAGCCATTCTGGCATATTGTAATCTTTAAAGAGAAATCCTTCAGTCCTATCCACTTCTGCTTCCACCCTGTCTCTGGTTTGCGTGAATCATTGGCATTAAATTATATGCATGATGTAAAATTCCACCCCTTACCTGCCTCTGTTCTTCCCCTCCCCCTTTCCCCCTGCCCAGCCTCTCACCCACCACCTTTCCTCTTTTTGTTGAACAAGGAAGTATACCAAGTCTATGCTATCAACTCTAAACCTGTTTCACTGCATCTAGCGATCGAGTTCTTAAAATGCGAATTGAAATGACTCAGCCATTTGCTAGTTCTAAAGAAAGGATACAAAAACAAAGTCTGTCAAATATGGTCGGCCATTTCTCCTGACTCTCGTGCTGCCACCCTCGGAACAATGCTCGCCTCAGTCCAAGCTCTGGATTTCAGATAAGAACACACACACACCCATGCATGCCTCAACACCATACATAGACAGTGTATGCATGTACATCCATTTGGCTATTTTGTGGATACAATATATGAAACTTTAACTTTTTTTTGTGAGAAAATTGATTTTAATCGTTAACCACCATGCTTGAATGATCTCAAATAGAGGTCTTTCAAACAGAATGCCACCATTATTGCCTGATAATGCGTGGGCCTGAACCTTTTTCCTGCTGGTCAAAGTTAGTAGCTATCACCTCTATAAGTGTGTAAGGTATTGGTACAAAATAGACTATTTCTCACAACAGATACAAAATTACTAAGCACAGGGACAGTACTGAATGAGAAAAGGGGGTGGGGGATTGGAAGGGGGTTGAAAACCCATAGTTTGGACATTTATGAGCAACTGAGCTCACCTGTCACCTGAAATATTCATCGTTCAGAATTGATCCTCAGCCTGTTGACAAGTATCATTACCATACACATCAAAGATTAGCAAAACTGGTACACGTACAAAAGTATGTACAATGCTAATTACCTATCAAGGGGATTTAGGGAACCAGTTCTCTATTGTTCGGTTGCGAGGAAACTGGTTAACTTAGGAAGGGATGTAAATTTACAAATTAAACAAGTGACAACAATTTTACTATCTTCTAAGCCTAAAAACGAAACCCTACTTTCGAAGTCCAGGAAGATTTCCGGAATGGAGTCATCTGGCTTCTGTAGTAGCCGAAGAAGGTTTCCCATCTTTAGGAGGTCACTCAGTCTTTCTGATTATAAAAATTGTCCTGAAAAGATATCAAATTTGAAGGAAAAAACACATAAATATGACATAATTATTAAAAATAAAAAAATAAATTCTCATTTGTCATATCATATCTGATCAAAAATTCTGTTATGCACTGCTGTACAGTATATGAACAGTACTACAGTACCTACCAGTCTCATGGAGTTAATTTACAAACAGTTTGATATTAACAAAATACATTAACATAATTATAATTAAAACTAGTTCACTTCCCTATACTTACACTACTCTGATGCAGAAAAATAAAACACAAAGAGGCCTGTAGCCAGACAAAGGTTTTCAAAATACTCAAACAGATTGGGGCAGTGGGATGGGGAGGAAGTAGAGGAGTGGGAGGAGAGGAGGGAGGGGGGAGGGGAGGAGGGGAGTGAGGGAGAGAGGTATTCTGATGCTATTCCCTTATTAAAAGGCATTGAAGACTCGCCCCAAACCGCGTGCCACCATCTGAAAAAGTTAACTTTCTGTTGCTTGCAAGTAACGTTTTGTTCGTGTCACTACAAAATGCAGACAGTAATGAAACGTGATACCTTAATTGCTATCTTTAGCTGGACCTGAGATGTCCATCGCTGTATCGTTTGTATACTGTGCCGTATGTACTGACTGTACACTAGTGTCTAATTACCGACGGTAGCAAGCTGCATGTGTATTTTCTGGGATCGATGGTGGTGTTTAACACTTCTGTTACACCTCATTCGAAACTAGGTCAAATTACCGGCATTAGACCGTTTCTTTTTGTGCGAGTCTTCACACCCTTTAAATTGTGTTAGATTGACAACCTTGCTCCAGGGGCCTTTACTGCTGCAGTTGCAGCAGCTTTTCAATTTGACACAGAGTGCTATATCTTTCACCACTCAATTGCAAATTGCAATGAGTAGGACAACCAATTTAAACTGCTTTCCAGACCTCTTATAAATTCCAGGATATGAGATCTTGAAGGAACTTAACTTTTACCAGAAGAAAAAAAATCAACTTTAAGATGAGCACCTAACCAGGTACTACAAAACAAATCAGTTATTTTTCTCTAGACCTCTTTCTCTCTTTCTGGGGAATAGAATTGCTGACGAGGAGAACTTCCATCACCCTATATTAGCATCTCAATAAATTTGACTCCCGTGATGCCACTAAATCAATCAAGTGGTTACATTTAATACCTTTTAAAAACATAAACCTCATAGCTGCACATGGTAATGTGAGGATAGCCTGAGGGATTTGGAGGGATATTAAAATTTTATTTTCAGCTAAAATAGGAAAATGTGTTAATGTCTTCCACAGCATTCACATTAACTTTCTCTTTCAAACATAGGAAGAATGGTAAATTTGGCAATGAATAATATTCAGTTGTTGAGTCAAATGTCAATTATATAATATACTTTCTACTGCAGTCATGCATGCAATGAAAAACCCAGATTTGTTTTTTCTCTTTTTTTTCTTCATCCCTTTTTACAACACTACCAGCTTTCAATAGTTTCTCATTCAAAAATATACGTACAGGGGGAGCGTAAAGTGAGGGTTGGGTTGGGATTAGGGGTGGGGATGGGGGTGGGGGTGGGAGATGCTTTCATATGCTCTTGAAGCAGGCACAAAGTAAGTGTGCTAGTGTGCAAGGTGTACTGTATCTGTACAATGGTGGTAGTGTGTACAATGTTAAAGAATAGTTACCACTGCTTCAATATTAGAGCTCTCTTACAGTGCATGTCATAATTTTCATTTGGTTTAATGGCTTTACCGTCCATGTACACCATTTAATGGATTTAAAACCCCCAAGAGAGACTGTTTCTTATGGTGCAGCAAGCTTTCTAGAGTGAATGTGTAGTGTTTAACCTTTTTTGTTTTTAAACATCTCATCATTAAGGGAGATAGGTTGATAAAACAGATCGATAAGAACATTGACAGGTACCTGAAGGATGCTAGACCTTGAACAAAGTAGGAGCAACAAGAGGCTAACATGGAGAAGTATTCACCACCCCCCTTCCCTTCCTCTCCCCTCACCGCTCCTCCTCTCCTATTCAAGGGAAGCCTTCTAATTATGCATTGCAATGTACATAGTAATTCCATTAGTAAAATCTTTGAAAGTGACACAGACAGGTACCGATGCTGTTTTTTTTACGTACCCTAGACATTACAACATAATGCAGGAAAAAAAAGACTGCCATGTCATCGAATAGTGGAAGTCACGCTCTGAATGCAACTTATGAAAATATTGACTGTAACTTCCTTTTTCCCAAAGTCCCCCCTCATTATATCACAAGATCAAGGCCAGTGGCTCACATGAAAACTGAGTGTCACCTAATTAATTAACTTTAAACACTTTTTGTGTCACTCGTAATTGCTGCATGACATACCATCCTTACATCTACAGTACAACCCACAATGTACAAACCGATCTCCCATAGAAACGCCTAAACCCTGTCTACATAATTTCTTAATTCGTAGATCCACGGTAGATTTCGAGGGGGAAATACCCTTTGATGCTTTATCAATGCAAAGTGGAAGACAATTCACACAGGCACACACCGATTCACCACAATAGTTAACAGCACTTACTAAAAAGGAACCATTCTCCCTCAGCCCTGTCATGTGAAAGGCTAGGCCATATCCTTCCAAAAATGAACAATGGTCAAACTAGTTCTTTGTTTTTAAGATAAACAAAAAAAAATAAACTTCCTACTTTGATATTTCTCTTCCATAGAAGTGTTTTTTTCTGAAATTACTTACAAGGGTACTTTTTTTTCACTTCCTTGTGGTGATAAGATCTTGTGCAATTTTTGGTCCCATGATGGGGAAATTTTGTGATAGGTGGTATTAATAGACAAGCCCATACATGTCTGATCATTGTGAACTCGTGGGCTTTTGATGCATTTCAATAGATTTAGCAAACCCATCGCAAGGAGTGTTATCTCAGTGGTTAACTCCGGTGCCTTTCAATCATAAGGTCCCCAGTTCGAGTCACTCCGAGATTAATGTATGTCGTCCAGTTACAGAGTTGTTGACAACTGACAATTCATAATCATGGACATATTTAAATATGAATCTAAGGGACTGACTCTGGTCAGCTTGCAGCTTTGATAAGCCAATGATGGCTTCTTCGCGAATTCCTGCATGCAGGAGGATCTAAAAAATACATAAAATCACCTCTACAACAGGGGTCAAACTTCAGGGGTCAAACTGCAGCGGTCAAACTTCCACCTCAAACCCTACTGGATTTGGTAAACGACACAAAATGACCCTTACCATCTACTACCTTTACATACCCACTCCAAATTATACCCAGCTTAAAACCATCGCTAATACCTTCGCACTGCACCTACGCTGCACCCCTCGGGTCAATATCTTCTCCCTACCTCTCCTCTACCATTTCAAAAGCTTTACAAACACATTCTAGCTCAGATTAATCGTCTGCTTGAATCCGGTTCAATTTACATCGTTTGCGGAAGTTTCTTGAAGAATCGAAATGTTACCAATTGTTGTCAACTGTAGGTATCGCAGTAATGTCACTAGAGCAAAACAGTTTGCATCCCACAGATGCAAGTCCCAAACAAAGGTATGCGTCCTGTCAAAAGAGCTTGCGTACCCATCGAACACCAATTGCGTTTTATTTTACGACCTACTTTTACTAGTGTAGTTGTTAGGATGCAATTGTATCACTGCCCATACTTTGTGAATGCTCCACACAATATATAGGGCAGATGGTCCAGTGACATAGCTTCGCTGTTTTACAGTGGGGGGCCCGTCCCGCCCCTCTCTTCGCCCACCCTCCCCTTTCAACAAAATTCTTAACTCTAATATTTCAGATTGAGCATTCTAGTTACAAATACCAGTCTACTATCACCAAAGAGCAAGGTCTAATTCTGACTAATTCTGAAACCATTCAATACCAAAGTTGCTCCCACAGTAATTTCTTGCCAGATGGTCGCCCATCTTCCAGTAGACAAATGACCCTGTGGTTGGGCCATAATTCAGAGACTTGAAAACTATCCCCACATAGTGATACCTCTACTACATCTTCCTCAACCTCACACAAGAAAGTTATTCAGTCAAAAACTGTTCTGGAATGCCAGTGTGTATGTAGCATCCTTATTTGCTGATAAGAAAAACAATCCCCAGATACTTGTAACCAGGTTGGTGCGCTTTAAAGGAAATGAAGACTCGCGCACAAAGAAACGTCTGATGCCGGTAATCTGACCTAGTTTTGAATGAGCTGTAACAGAAGTCTTAGACACCACCATTTATCCCAGAATATACACACACAGCTTGCTACCGTCGGTTATTAGACACTAGTGTACAGTCAATACATGCAGCTACGGTCAATACCCACAACACAGTGTACATAGCAGCCATGGACATCTCAGGTCTAGATAAAAGATAACAAGGTATCACGTTTCATTACTGTCTGCATTTTGTAGCGACAAGAAAAAAACTTCACTTGCAAGCAATGGAAAGTTAACAGAGGGCGGCACACGGTTTGGGGTGAGTCTTCAATGCCTTTAAGAGCAAAAAACATACACCTGTCTCCTAAAAAGTTCTACCAGGTCACTCAGATAGTCCACATGTTAGAGAGAGAGAGTACAAGAGTTTTGAGAAGACAGGTAAGTTGATAGCAAAGTAAATCTGTAATGTTACATGTTTTTTTTTGGGGGGGGGGGGGGGGTCTGGCCAATATATACGTTTTTGTTGGTAACCGGTAAAAGAATTAGTGCACAGTGTTAAAAGGTTACCA
Organism: Apostichopus parvimensis; assembly: GCA_000934455.1. Lineage (NCBI taxonomy): Eukaryota > Metazoa > Echinodermata > Holothuroidea > Aspidochirotida > Stichopodidae > Apostichopus > Apostichopus parvimensis. Next base: position 41,950 of record KN886725.1, read on the forward strand.
GGGCATACTAGACACGGTAGAATGAGATGCTAAGGTTGTGAGGAGACAGGTAAGCGAGGAGCGAAGTAAATATAACGTAACAATAGCCTTCCAAAAATCTGTCTCCTTTTTTAGTACATCTTCAAAAGTTCACTTTACCTCCCCCCTTGTGCATTCCAAAGTTCACCTGTTTAAGTGGTGTCCTTTTTCATTGCAAATATTATGAGGAACTATCAGACACTACCAATCACCAATCCAGTTTGACCCTAATGTTATATATTGGTGGTATTACACTTGAGTAGACCACTCTCCCTACAAAACTACTGAACAGTATATCACTCTATACAGATTACATCGATAACAGACCCATGATGTCAATTGTACAATGCAATCATACAGCATAGCAGGAGCCTTCTTAGTGGAAACTTCACATACATGTGCTGAAAGTTACCGTTTAAGTTTGAGTTAAGAGTTGATAGAAATCCTTTTGAACTTGAGTGGCAGATGAAGGGAGCTGGGGGAAGTGGGTGGTGGGGCTGGAAGAGTGGGACATCATTATCCCACTTCTTTGACTGATTGACAATAATCAAATGTAATAATGGTGTTTGCTATTTCAGGAAATTTGGTTAAAAACATTAAGTACTGTAACTTTTGAGGGGGGGGGGGGTGTAGAGAGTCCCTATGTCAATGGCTGCTAGGTCAGGCATACCTTTGGGCTGTTATAGTATATGACGCTTCTGTACGGGTGACCTTTAGGAGGGTTAGCGAGGGAGCAAAGGCCATCATTGTCAATAGGAGAGGGAGGGAAAGGAAAGAGAACCCACTCTCTCTCCTCCTCCCCCCACCTTCCCCCCCCTCCCACCTCCCCAAAAAATATAATAATAAACATAATGAACACTGTAATGATTCATATTTCTTCCGTTCCCAATTTTATCTTTCTTCAGGAATAACCGTGTGCCCTTCCCTCCCTCATACAACTAATGTTACACTACTCTAACATGCAAAACTCCTCGCAAGTGAAGGGCCTAATATTCCATAGCCTGTCTGCATTGACAACATTTCTACAACTATATTAGAATGTGCAGTTACATATATGTATACACAGCTAGCTATGTACTGTAGAATTGAAACAAGGAAATAACATAGTTGATGTACTTTGGATATATGCTACGGTCATGACTGGTTTACTACAATATGCAACTACTGTTAAGCCTAGATATACTTGTTTATTGGAGCATAACTTACACACGTACAGTAAATGTCGTCCCTAAACTGTTTATGATCACATTGGCCCATAAATGCAGTCCCCAATAAGCATTGCCTATGTGAGGTCATAAAATCTTTTTACTAAACAAAAAAGGAAAGTGCAATTTGGTCCCCCTTACCTGTAAATGCTACAATAGATTCATTTTATCAAGTCCTGTAAAAATTTAAGCAATGCCAAGGTTCTAACTGGGTTCTCAGTGTTGTCGACTTCTGAATGGTAGTAAAATTCACGAGAAGCACAAAATGGGCAGTCTCCCAAGGTGCGGGATAATGAGGAAGGACTGAAGTGATATTAAAACACAGCCTAAGTAGTGTGTTAATAGGTAGATGGCAAATTGGGAATAACTTAAAGGTAGTCAGTATAGGCCACAAATTACAGCACGCTATAATTGTTAGATGTTTTCAAAAAGTACTTTCCTGGAGGTCATTACACTCCAAATTGTTCACAGACATTTTAAAGGAACACACAAGATGACTGAATGTACCAGTGAGGAAATTTTCCTTGAAGGTTGTAATAAAATACAGTTAAAGAATTTAGACAGAAAGTGACCATATTTGAATATCTAGCATATTTGCTGTCACAGGAACCAAGATAGCAGACCATGGTCCCATAAATGTATCATGATATTGGCTGCTGTCATGAATATGCAGTGCACATACAACACACTGTCACATGAATCAAGACAGCAGACCATGGTCATATAAATGTATAATGATATTGGCTGCAGTCACGAATATGCAGTGCATGTACAACACACTGTGACAGGAACCAATATATCAGACCATGGTCACATACATGATGTTGGCTGCTGTCACGAATATGCAGTGCAAATCACACATGGTCATATGAACCACGACAGCAGACCATGGTCTTATAATGTATCTTGCACTTGGCTGTCATGAACGCACTGTGTAAATTAGAACATACTATCTTATGTGCCAATACATAAGGTCATGTCACATGAAAAATGTACACAAAGTTCTGCCTGCTGTGCTGAATGTAGAGTGTACATTAAGTACCAATTACACACTATCACATGAGCGAATATGACCACGGTCTAATTAACAACATGCATCGGACCATTATTGTAACCGGAAATATTACAGACGACCACTGTCATTTCAATTTAATGGCTTATACACGTGTGTGTGTGTGTGTGTGTGTGTTTGTTTTTACATGACAAACTAGGGTACAATCATCTCCTCCACCACTGCACTCAATTCATTCAGCATACTGTACCCAAGAAGGAAATAACACTTAAAATTCAATGCACTTCCTCACACCAGTTACACTTATATATGAACAGTATACAGTTTATAAAGGGCTATGCTGTTACAGTAGGCATATCGGGGACAAAGAAAATACCCATCCATTGTTGTACGAAAAAGGTGTCAAACTTGTGAGATAATAAGCAAGTCCTTTTGTTGGAAGTTAAAACCTATCTATTCCCATAGTGTGTCAATGGACAATTGATCCGTGCACTGTAAGCTTACAATCTGCGGAAACTCCTTCTGTATATATTAAATCAAAGGGAACTCCCTCAGAAAGGAACAGTAAGATCCCGGTGATGGCAAACATCATGAAATACGACACTGTCAGTCAATGGGTTTAGTCAAAACATGTGAAAGTGAAAGGAAATTCTGATAAGAACATAAAAAAATATCATAACTAAAATGTTTATCAATTACTTGTACATATGCTGCTGCTTGTTTGTCCTTCTATCACTATAAAAGATTCCTTCCTGCTCCACACCAGTTAATTCTCCATAATATCCCTCTACCCCATCCTATCCCCCCTTCCCCCCCCCTGTATGTTACCATGTTACCGATATTTCTGAAAGTTCACGAATGCATTTGCACAATAAGCAATAATGCACCAAGGAATTAAAGGAAACCCCTCCTCTTTCTGTACACCTTCACCGCCCCAACCCCTTCCCCCAAGTTGATTATGGACCTATTCTAACCGATCACACAACAATATTGTATGACTTGTGCACATACATGTGTACATACAGTATGTATACAATACATCATATATCTAGGGTATTGCGAACCAAACCCTCCTCCTAAGTTCTTCACCGTCCCAACCCCACCCCTTCCCCGCACCAAGTTAATTATGGACCAATTCTAACCGACACCACACCATCACACTTCAATATTTTGTATGACTTGTATATAAATACATGTATACATAAATATACTTTACATCAAACAGTTTATCTAGGGTATTGCTAACCAAACCCCTCCTCCTAAGTACACTTGTCGCCCCACCATTCCCTTCAACAAGTTAAATATATGGACCTTTTTCTAACCGAAAACACACCATCACTCTACAATATCGTATGACTTGTGTATGCATGTATGTACATCATATGTCTAGGTAATTGCTAACACAATTTAACCACTATAGGTATACTACACTTAATTGGGCAGCAACTTTTCCGTCATCCCTCATTCTGCCGACCAAGCTTATTGTTAAAATAAACCACTCGAACTCGTCAAACATTGCACGTGAAAAAGTGTCCACAACTGACTTCATTCACGATTCAACTGTGCCATCTTACCAAAAGCCATTAACCTGTTTAATTGCATGTTTGTCTAGAAATTTTGTCCCCGCAGAGTTTGGCTTATTGATTTATAACCTTATTCCTGCCTTGCTTGCCCCAATATCTTTATAACTCTTTAATTATTCCCCAATAAAGATGTTCACCATTCGCTAATAAGGATTTTTATCATCAGAATCATTACTACTACTACTGTCTGTTTGATACTACACACGCCTTCAGAGACCTGTGTTTTGCAAAGTCTACACATATTAATTAACGTGACACTTGATAACAGTAAAATAACTAAAGTGAGAGTGACGGAAACAAACTCAAAAATTCCCATGTGTTGTCCTAGATCCTTGCCATACTGTGTATGAGCCTTCCATTGGGGGGGGGGGGGGGATGGAGTTAATATTATATCAGAAAAGAAAATCAGAAATTTTATCAAGATGCTTATCCCATCAAATACTCCAAACTTCCCAATATGGGGGGGGGGGGGGAATTTGTTATAAAACATTACCAAGTTAGTTGGTTAGGTAGACAAGGATAGTGGATAGAAGACTGGAAACAGGTACAACAACAATTGAAACTCATTGTTACTGATCGTTTGATAACTTTACACTGTAAGTTTATGTGCTGCATACAGTGGCAGTACTGTTTGCTTACAGCAGCCGTGGATATTTTAACCGAACCATTCCTAACAGGTTACCAACCCTTCCAGGCTACAGCACCTATCCAATCTTATTGTTCTATTTTCCCTTTAACCAAAATCCCATATCAGAATAGTGACTTGATATTTTTCAATCCTTTGTCTCCGTTTTCGTTCTTAAGCAGCCTTAGTACTACCGCACATACCAATCTAGGTGACTTTCGCATCAAAACAAAATGAATGAGATATCATTTTAATTACTTTAGCACATGGGTATATATCTCCCCCCCCCCCCCATTTTCATTTTTTATCCTGTACATGTAGCAGAGAACTCGCCATGCGTTACTTCTTAATCACTACCGATGATGTAATTAACGGGGGGTCAATGAAGCGTGACCTTCGAGACAAGAAGCCGGTCAACGGAGAATGTCTCCATGGAACACACCGTATACTGTATAAACCGAAGGAGTGTCAAAGGCAAACAATGTACCAGTGAGCTGCATTATAAGTACTGTATGGAAATGATAATACACTGACTATAATAACAGTTACTACAGTGCAGTGCTCATCCTATAGTCAGTCGGTATACATGGTTCGGTACCATCATATATAAATTCACTGACATGTATCATTGAATAGTGCATGGCATAGTTCAACTTTCTTTTGTCCCTAACAATGATAGGGCAAGGCAATTAATTGTCAGAGAGCCCAAACGAACTCGGCTCCCATTTTGAACTACAAGAGGGCGGGGTGGGTGGGTGGGGTTGGCGGCGGGTGGGTGGGTGGGGTGCTGCATTGATCACAGAGTGGCCATTTTTGACATGTACTTTTTGGATAAATGATATTGAATATATTGACATTGAACTATTGCATTAAAATTCCTAAGTAATGAAACACAGGACAGAATAATTTGTGGGTAGCTCAACTGCAATAAAGATAGAAATTTTGTATGTTTGTCACATACTTCAGCAAGTCACGAAACTTGATGCTGATCGTTAAAAGACATAGCAAACATGACCACCACGGATACAGATTTTTATCAGCTTTTCAAGTCACGGAGAGAGTCAAACTTCCTTCCTTCTGTGTGAAGACGTGTTGACGATATGTTTACTTAGAATGTCCCTGCCAAAGGGAAACAATTCTATATAATCTTTAGGGGACAATCAAAGTTTAATCGAAATACATAAGAAAAGATTATTGACAATGGGATCTCACGTATAACATAGAGAAAATAGCATGGATTATCCACGTACGTAGGACTGTTATGGTACGCATTTTTGTAACTGCCTTGTAACTGACTATGAATCACACAC
>KN886725.1:54491-67669 GCA_000934455.1 Apostichopus parvimensis
CCCCACCCACTCCAAAAAGTTAACATATTGAAAAAGGATACTGATTGAGCTGTTCGGTACAATGGATACAAAGCTCAGACACGAGGAAGCCCCGAGTGGAATTTGGATGGCTACCAAATTAAGTGGATTTGAATACTCCACTTGAAAACACACTTTTAGGCACTTTGGTTGGTAGATTGATTCTGAGGATCACTGAATGGTGATAAGGACTAATCACTGAGGGTGTATAAAGGTTAGAAAGGTTACCGGGTTCATGGTAGATTGAGAGTACCAAGGTTGTGAGGAGACATGTAAGTAATTGACATAACTTGCATTTCACTGCCTCTTGTTACTTTTACCAGAGAGCTGCTACTTTTCCAAGGAAACAAATAAGCAACATCCTGCTTTTACCTCTTTACATATATAAAAGGCTTTCCTGTTTCACCGAATGATCGGGACACCCAAAATTGATCCGTTTATTTACGGAGAGGTCAAGCTTCCTCGTTTCCCTTTGTTGCCCCTCAAATTCTATCAATCTATATAAATGTCCTGAGCATGCACTCAATTAGATGTACATTTACATGTATAAAGATGGATGCCACTCTCTAGATGTGAGTGCTACCATACGGAAGCCTTATGTAAACAAACCACTTCGGTAAATGACATAAAATTGCTTCCATAATGTAACAAAGATGCCAATGACTTCTCATGAGTCACTACACAGGACATGAGGGAAGGTCATTCACAGGTATGACTAAACATCGTTTATTTATATACAGTCAACGATGTCAATTTAATGATAAAGAGGAACCCCCCCCCCTAAAACTTGAAATAAATATCCTTATCCATTTGAATGACAATTATGTTGTGTCCAGTTTAAAGGGTGTGAAGACTCGCGCAAAAAGAAACGTCTTATGTGGCAATCTGACCTAGTTTCGAATGAGGTGTAACAGAAGTGTTAGACACCACCATTGATCCCAGAAAATATGCACACAGCTTGCTACCGTCGGTAATTAGACACTAGTGTACAGTCAGTACATACAGCTGCGGTCAATACACACAGAACAGTGTACAAATGATACAGCGATGGACATCTCAGGTCCAGCTAAAGATAACAAGGTATCACGTTTCACTACTGTCTGCATTTTGAAGGGACAAGCAGAAAACTTCACTTGCAAGCATCGGAAAGTTAACTTTTTCAGAGCGCGGCACGCGGTTTGGGGCCTTTAATTCTCACCTTTAAATGGAGAATAAACCAAGTCTGAGATTTCAAAAATAATTTCATTAACACAGAGACCTGTGAAATAATGCACATTGCAATAAATCAATTATCTACAGGTTGTGTTATAGCAAATGTGCAAGCTATGCAAAATGGTCAACTTGCTAGACAACTGGAAAAATGTGTAGTACTGTACTGTGCACATAGTTTTTATGTACAACCTACATAGGAATCATAATATTCATAAGAGACAGGTCTCAGACAGTTCTAACAACCTACACAAAAGCTGAACACTAAACCATTTCCTGCAGTTGATCCAACTCCTACCTTCATGTAGTTGCCTCCCAAGGATGTTGCTGATATAATGATAAACAATTAATTGCTGCAGTTTATTCATTTTATTTGGATAAAGCATAATTTGCAAAATTCATTGTCGATGTCAAATATGGATGATATCAGCAAATGATCTTGTTTGGGGTGAGCCCAACAGTGTTTTAGGGGGTGCCTATTATTTTTCAAGACTTTGGAATTTTTTTTAGATGTGTATAGCGTTCGGAGCTTGCCAAAGTCCTCAGTCAAATCTAGCTTTCATGCTTTATAAGTATCTGATTCCGGAGTAGGGTGGGAGAAGGGATTTGGTTGGTCATGGCTCAATTCACATGGAAGCTCATGGGTCATGGGCTTAACAGTTTGCAGACTGCTCATCTACGCGATACTTCTGAGAAAGCAAACATAATTTACTGTACATTGTTGGCTTTCATTCAAAATACAACCCATATCAGCAAATATTTTACTGGCTTAAAATTTTAGTTACAGATTTGAAGCATCTGAATTTTGTCACTTATAAAACACTATGGGTCCTGTGTACAAAACTATTAATATTGTACATCTTTGCACCTGTAGAGCAATATATGCCCATTTTGCATTACCAGAGATGTTATCCCCTGCAGGCCAGCACGTGTTGAATGTTTCTAAAAAATGTCTGGACGCAAAGTTCCAGCACATTATACGTACAGTACAGACCACACAGCAGAGCTCACAAAGATATATTCGTACATGTACATGTAGGTATAGAAAGACGATAATCTTCCAATCAGGCTTCACGAAAGGGCACTTATAATTCGGTTAATTAATTTTTTAAGCAATCAAGTGCAGCTAACAGTACCAGGAGTCCAATCATAGCTCAAACACTTTCAGTATCTTGGTTTCATTAAATGCATTGATGTAGTGCAACGGACGGTCATGAGGGTTGCCATGACAACCAAGGAAATGAAACAGTGGAGTTTATATTTTGAAACGTTTGACCTTTACTTGCTTCGAGATGGAAGTACCGAGACCAAGCTGGAAAAGTGCAAACTAGCAAATTTAGGGTAATAATGAGAAAATATGACATACGACAGATTAGATCAGTAATTTTAAGATTGCATTCTTTGTAAATTGTAATTGTAATTGTGTAGTACAAACGACCCACAACAAATGGTTGTGTGTGACATTAGAAGTAACTACATCAAACCTATGGCCAAAACAAAGACAGGTTGCTATGGTTAATTTACAGACAATTATGATCCTTACAGTATTTGTGTTATCTCAAAATGTCCACCCATCCCCATGTACCTAATCTGTAAAACTTGGTAAGATTAAGCCCTGTTCCCCTCTCCCAAACCCCCACCACCCCCCCCCCACCCCAATTCACTTAACTAGGTCACTGTCACCTTTCCTTCATTTTCCTTCATTCTGACTTTCTTCTTCATCTCTTGCTTGAAAGCAGGGAAGCCTCAAGCCTGCACACCTTCAGTTTGCCAACACAGTGAGGTACATGAGGAGTGATTGGCAGGGTAAACCCTGACTAGGGATATTATTAGTTAAGTGTTGATGCTCATATTGAAAGTGAATTATATGTATGAATGCCTTCTTATGGTACACAGAATTGTTATGAGCATAACACTGTATACTGACATATTGAATGAATGAGCTCAAGTGTAATTGTCCAATTATCATCATGGAAACACAATCAGAACAAATTCAAGTCCTTTGAAACTATCCAAATGAATGATTTACATTGAAGTACATGGCAGATTAGATCTATTGAAAATCTACTTTCTTCTTTACTCAAACACATGATATACTATATACGTAGCTCTGACAGACATTGCCATAACTGGCAACATCTAACAACAGATCAAACATGCATAAATTTAAGAGTATTTTAATTATGTACATGAATTTGAATGAAGTTAGTATTCAGTGCAATCACCATCATAGCTATTAGCTACATAATTTGTTCAGCTATATAAATACATAAAGTGTTGTGCACACATGTGCACATCAAAAAGAAAAATCTTGCTTCTGAAGTTTTTTCAAATAGCAACGTTGGATGAAAAGCAAGATTACTGAGGACGTCACCTATGCCTGGGTTAGTTTGCTAAAAAAATTTAAGTTATTGCAACTAATTTAAATAGTAAGAGATTTTATTCCCTGTTGGTAGATGATTCTACCATACTTGTAAGCACTTAGGCTTTGTATAATAATTGACTAGCTAATATTTTATGTTAAAAACAAAACTTAGTAGATAGTGCAATTACATACATACTGAAATTGGGAGACAGTGCCTATGTGAAAACTAAAAGGAACATCGAATCCTATTATGGTAGCGTTCGTATAGCATATGTCTTTTGCCATCTGGTCTTCACAGTAGTTAGCAAATTACACGAGAATGTAGGCCTATAATTCTATGACAATACATACCATAGTAGCTATGCTACATTAGTCCAAATCTGCTGAAATTGTACTGGCATGATATTGCAGGCAGCTATCCACAACTGCATTTACTAAGACTTAAGAGGATGTGCAGCAAAGAAGATATTTAGGTTGCCAAGGGAAAGTTTGCATGTGACTGCTATTGGGTAGCCAAGTTGTAAAGGTACTTTTGTTCTGTTTCACCTAACAATACATGAAAAAAGGCCTAACTTTGATAGAAACTACTGAAGTCATATCCTAGTATATCCTAGTATATCCTAGTCATATCCTAGTACTTGTAGAAGGCTAGGCTATGCAGAGTTATGTGAATAAATCAAACAGATATAGACCAAATCCAAGTTGGAATCCAACTTTAACTATGTCTAGCGTTAGACCAGGTTATCGCTGCGAGCTAGATTCCAACTTCCAAGAGGAATTTTTGTAGTTATGGATTTAGGCTATTCTCAAAGTTCCTTTAGTTTTAACTAAGTTAGACGTATATAAGCTAACTTAGGTCTGTGCATCACTAAAAATGAAAAATAGAGTGTTATGAATATGACTGACGGTTAGTTGCAGTCCCAAAGGAGACTAATCCCATCCCATTTACTCAAATTCCACATAATCATTGTGCTTTTTCAGTATAGTTTCTATCCTAGGACTATAAAAGACTGGAATATGCAACCCTTGGCCGTTAAGGAGAGCCCTAGTCTTGAGGTGTTTAAAACTTGATTGCCCACGCATTGTTACTAGCACTGCTGTGCTGCGTACCAACATCCTCGCTGTGATACCCGAGAGGGGTTTTTTTACGAGTACTTTACACTAACAGAAAGAAACACTACAACTATGCTACTTTCAAAGAATTCATTCGACTGTTCGGTAAGGCAAATGCAGTTGCTGTTCTCAACAAGTTTTCTTTTCCTTTTTGCAGTTTCCGTTTTTACTAAAGTTCATCAAAGTCTGCGTAACTCTAAGTCACGTTAGGCCAACGTCTATAGTTAGTATATGGTATAAGTACTATCACTTTACTTACGAATAAGATTAGGCCTCGACCGAAGCGTAGGACAAACTGTAACGTTAGGCTAAGTCACGAATAGCTTTAGTCCCTGGCTAGGATCAGTAAATATTTGGAAAGCCTTTAATACCAATGAAATTCAAAAAGAGCAAACCTTAGAAATTCAGAATGTAAACTTTTTCAGCGCTCGAAATTTCTGCAGTTATTTCACTTCCACGAAATTTTGACGGAAGCTTACTATCGGGTTGCTTTCGTACTCGTAGTCGTAGTAAACTGACTTATATGGTTCATGCGGAAGAGATGAAACAGGAAGTACAGCGGTAGCGCTCACAGAAATTGTAGCGCTGTAGCATGGTGCAGAGTTTGGCAAAATCCGTGTTGTAAAAAGGAAAGCTGCGATTGGTCAAATCTGATCACGTGATACACCTGCCTTGCGCTGTGTGTTGGTACCCTAGGAAAACAACAACACGCAAAAACTGGGAAATTAAAGCTCGGCGTGTAACCTGAAGGCAGCAGCTAATTCATTTTTTTGCGAGGTGTGTTTAGGTTTACTCTTACGTTAGACCCCTTTGCCCTATTCTAGCCGGATGACATCCTGGGAAACAATTTAAGATTCCCCACACCCCTCCCCCAGAAAAATCAACATTGCAAACCTCACACAGTAGGTCTAGGCCGAATGGTCTAACATTCGTACAGTTATATACTCTCCTACGTCTTTACGAAACTATCGGCGATAATGCTAAAATATCGTGGCATGTGTTCATAATCAATGCTCCTAGCTCCCCTTCTCGTATCTTACTCCCTTTCCTCTACCTTCTTTTCCTTCCATCCATTTCCAAGTTACTGTTTCGCACTCCCTTCCATTCACACCCTCCCCATAGTCTACCTGTACCACCAACAATATATAAAAAAAATAAAAAAACAGGCTTGAGGTAAGAAAAATCCTGATTTTGCTCTTAGATTCCAGTACCACATCTGAAGTTTCACTTAAACAATTATCTTCTCATCAACTGATCTTTTCGTACAGATTTTACTCCTTCCTGCATTAATCAGCGTGAACAATGATGCTATTTTTATAACACGCGCGTTGTAGGGTAATAACATGGCGCCTGCATTTCAGTTGGCCAAATTCACTCTATGTATATCATAGAAATTGATCAATATCTATGATGTATATGATCCTGGTGCAAATGAGGGCGCTATTCAATGTGTCGTTGTCATGAACATATCGGAATCAGTGTTAGGAAATTCCAGCAACATAGCAGCATCGTCTTCAGTTTGGCTCGGGAAAAGGTCCTCATGTCCTCTTAAAGGGTAGCTTTTGCAGTAGATGATTTGTTTTCAACTTTGTCCTACATTCCATGCAGTACCTATAACAGTGATGGAAGACTTACCTGTACCACTCTCAACCCCAGGTCCCTTACATCGAGATTGTGAGCGATGACGATGCTACGTCATATGAATATCACGAGTCCTCAATCGGAAAGGGAATATATACAGCACATGATCTTAGCCAAAAGGCATGCAAAAAACGATTTTATATTGACATTTCAAATTCTGCTGTATCTGTTATTTCTGGGGTTTGAAGTTTCATTTTCAGCACTTCTTATACACATAATTGCGAATTGCCGATCTCAGAACGTTATAAATGCACATTCAAGTGTTGAAGCAGCCCAGTTGGAACCATTTTCTATCATGCTTATACCACTGTATACTGTCATCACATAACATGCTTGAAAGCACTCGTACTGACAGTATAAAGAGTTCCTAGCGTTTACCACAGATAAAAATGTTGTTCATTCTTGTTAGTACAAGTGCTCTGGAAGCGTGACATGAAAGTACAGTTTTTTAAAAAAAAGGGTCCAACTGGCTTATTGTTGCACCCAGTTGGGACAATTTTTTCGATACTGTAGTGTCATGTCCCGCTTCAGAGCACTCGTATTGACAGTAAGAGCAGTATGAATATCATGTTTCTATCAGATCATGGTTATTAACTGTTTGTATTGCCAATGTATACCAGTGCATTGATATTGGAGTACAGTTTAGAGAGGTATTAGCATTAGGAAATTGTCCCAACTGGCTGATTGTCGGCCAAGGTTGATGATGAATATTCATGACACGGACACGTTTTCAATGTATCGGGGACTGGAGTTGATAATGGATCATTTTTGGGGGGGGGGGGGAGGGGGAGAGTTGGACCCAGGCTCTATCTTGGTTGATGACTTCTCTTGGCAAAAGAATGTGGATGTAGACGGGTTTCATCTAGGATTAACTAAATAACCAGGGAATAGCTTCTTGTCTAGCTATCATCATCTGAAAGTATACGCATGCCCCGGTATTATAATAGCACACTTTGGGGTCGAATTTCACCTAGGCCCAGTTTTAACATTTGAACCAGTTAAGGTCCTAGACAGTGTACGTAGCCTATATATGAACTTAAAATTCATATTTTGCATGGAGGGGGAGGGGGGGGGTTGGGGATGAGAGGCTCCTCTATGCTGATGCCAGAAGTTATTGATTACAAATTAACACGTACCAGGTCAATTCATTACCCCTCTCCGAAAACCCTTTCAATACCATAATCAGTCTTTACATATAGTTCAATATGGCTAACCTTGACTTTTGCTGTATTGCCTAGCAGCAGATCTCTCGGTCTATTGTAGCGTCAAAGTTCTACTTGACCAAACATTCATAAAACGCGTCTATACACTTTGGTACCGGGATCGGTTATAAGAATCGATAATATTTTGAACTTTCAGACAAAGTATTGTCATGAATGTATTCTCTCTAATCCGAGGAAGAATAGCTGATCGCTAAAACACCAGACAACACCATTCCGGTGTTTCTATGGATTTACCGGCCGATCGATACAGAACTTACAGACCACCACCCAATAGACTTGGAACATTCACAGTGGGGTGTATAGTACGCGCTATCACTTTCATAACGATACCTGCACTGTTAACATACATGAAGACGTATCCACGCAATGTAAATCAACAATTTTGGGAAAAGCCATCTTTGTTTTGGTTTTATTAATATACTGGTGAGGAAAATGGAACATATTTGAGAGGTCATTTTCTGTCGGTTGTCGAAACTGGACTGACGAACGTTATCGCCGACCCTGTATTGCTAAAGAAGACTAGCGCTGGCTGATGTCTTAAAAAAAGATACAATTTCTAACTTTATATGGTAAGTTCACACATTTTGGAGAGAGCGAACCGTGCCTATTTCATTTATTGAGGATTTTAAGTAATTGTTCACAATGGGTTTTTATTCATAACGATATTATAACCACGTATAAGGACACGAATTTGTAAAAGAGGGGGGGGGGGTCTCCACTGGTGGGGATGGAGGGAACCTCTGTCTGACCGCCTAATATTTGGTATAATTGATTGTTACGTTTATAGCCACATACCGAACAGGTTCGCACACCCCTCCGGGCCCCCTCCCTTCCACTCTTGCTAAACTAACAATTAGCCAATTGCAGGGAGGCCTCGGCTCACGTTGTGGATGTTGATGAATGTATCGGTTACGATGTGTTACATGTATATAATTTTTCACTGCATCTCACCAGCATAGTTTGTGGCTTATTTTCTATCCTTTTCAAATGTGTAAGCCACTTTGTAACATGATGTAAGTTATTTGCATGAGCGCAAATCCATTGTAGCCTATAGTCTCAGACCCATCTAAAACAGCTGTATCTTTCGTGAGGATGGGGTGTATCTTGGGTGTACGGGGTGTTCCATAGGGGTTGATGATTGCACCCCTACCTAATTATGGGGCACATCATCATAACACCAATTGGAGCTGTTACTCTGCCTAGCAGCTCCTTGCGTAGTACGGTGTACATTCCTCATACATTATTAGTTGTATACAAATAGCAACCTAACACACTACCGAAACCCACATATTTCCGTTTCTAGGGAAACGGTGTATCCTAGAATCAATCTCGGGGTCAAAAGTCGGACGACCTGAAAGTATCGCTGGGAATTCAGTGCGGTGCACGGTGTCGTCTGATAAACTTATTTACCAACTTGTTTGGTATTACCAAAGAAGCGATAAATTCCTAGACGTTCTGACCGTTTTTTGACCTTATGAGACTGATGGGGAAATTCCAATTTTGAGTTAGAAAATACAGTAAGCCTTTGTGAAGATTTGATGGCTACAATACAGTGTATGAAAGTGTTATTGCAAGATATGTCGACAGCTTTTTGTGTGTAGCTTACGTTTTGTTCCCCCGGTGATGATATTTTCCTCAAACAACCGAATATTATCCTCAAAATAAGATTGCAATCGACGAAGTTAAGAAACTCTCCAGATTTTCTGTTTTCCAGGGAGGGGTTTGGTGGTGTCCAGGGGCATAGGCCTACCCCAATTTTCAACGCCACACAAAACAATAAAAGTATTTGTTAGGACAACCTTATGTGAGGACCTAATTAAAGACCTTATTTATAGCCTCAAATACCCCTCAGTATATCCACCCTTTAACGCCACTCTTTAATTTTAATTTGTTTCGCGGATCCCGTTCCATATAGACTCCATAATAGCAGCCCCCTTCTTTTTAAAATCCTCGATGCGGTTCGATTCATATACTGTAGGAATTCATTATATGCGAAAGCCAGAAATTTTCAAATCTGTAGAATTTGTTTTCTTCTGACTATAATCGTGAAATGAAACTTGACTGGTCGTGCTGGAGTAAACTCCTTTTGTTTGAATGGAATCGTAGCCTCGAATTGTATCCAGTGACGTCTAGAGCCAGATAGCGGACCCCAGGGACAATTATGCCACAAGGGCCCCAATTTTGAAGTCTTCATTTGCCTTAAAAGTATAGCGTATGAGAATACATTTTTCTTTCCCCCATTTGTAGTCCCCAACCTCCTGATCCCACAGGCTCGGGATATCGACTCCTTGAGACTCCAGTCCACTAGGCCCTTCACCCCTCTCGCTAGCACAGTATATCACGTATAAAATATTTACTAAATCAATACAAAAACCTACTGTGTGACACTCCATTACAGAACAGATACTATGGTATACCAGAACAGGTAAAATTACATCATCAGGGTCCATCTAATGCAATGGCTTGGGCCGTTTGTGAGCGGCTAGCCCAGACCACAGTCCGCGGCCCAAACTGTTCGACGATAACCACTGGTGGTCCATTGGCGGCCACGTTCGATCACGTAGGCTACACAAGCTGTGACTACTTAACGTAACTAAACCCTCAGAAAAGTAAATGGCAGATTTGCATGTTAGCTAATATGGAAAAGCCATGCGATATGAAACTACGGATTTATGAAGCAAAGTTGCTAATGCCAAAGCAATCTTCCAGATGTGTGGTCCAATATTTATACGGTCTTTGCGAGTGAATGGTAAATTTAATATTGTACCTGAATACCATGTTGAATTGCAGTATACGCCGACCGTTTCAAATGGAAATCGTATGTGAAATTGCTGAGAAATGAGCTGTTTTCAGAGAGAATTACCTTATTTGTCATATTCTCAACAAAAAGAAAGGAAAAAGAAAGACAAGACGAAAAAAAAAGAAACATTACTAGTTCATTGTATTTACTTGGGACAATGTCAATATGTTCAGCGAACGCCTGTCAATGTAAAGAATCTAAATTGAAGATAGTTCATGTTTGTATGAAGAGAAATTCCTGAATAGCTGTGAGCTTATACGTTATGTCGGTTGGCAATCAATTAACGATTTTATTCCGTTAACTCATATTGGATTTTTTTTTTTGAATAACAGGATGTTCCACTGAACTCAATATCCTGGTCAAGCATTGAATATTTCTTACTTCTTTATATTGAAGGTCACGTACTATTTAGATGGCTAAGATAAGACATTTTTTGTTTTTCTCTTTCCAGAATTTTCTTTCTGCGCAAACTCACTTTACCAGTGCAAGCCGTACAGTTCAGGACGTGTGGAGGCTTCGAATATAGGGAACAGTGAACTGATGGAAGCGGACTACGATCTACCCGAGGTTGCGGCCTTATCGGCTGAAAGAAATCGTGACGTAAACGAAGAGACCTCGTCACCAGGCAACCATCCTGAAGAGACATCAACCTTGCATGACACGCCGAATGAGTCAAAATTGACTTTTCAAACTCGAGCTAGTCAGACGGAACCTGGACCGGAATTAAATGTCTGTGACATTCCGAAAGATCCTTCCGAAAGTTCCGAAAATATTGAAGAATTTGAGCAAGAAACCGAAGATCTGGAAAATGGCAATGATGATGATGAGGTCGAAAAAGAAATCGAGCATTTCCCGAAAATTGTAAATAATCCCACCGAAAGTGACTCTGAGAGCGAATTTTCTCTCCATGTACCGAAGGTGACAATAACCGAAAGAATACACAACTTGTCGAGTACTAGTAAAGTCTCGCTAAAATTCTGGAAAAATCGCGAAAATACAGAATTAAGAGGACAACTTAATTCGACGAGATTACACCCGAACTGCTTTTCACAACTTCATCTCGAAAATGTTTCAAGGAGGTTGACTTCGGGAGGATACGAGCAGGGTAATACCACTACACCTACAGGGGTGAAAACTCTGATATTTTGGTCACAGGACAGAAGACGTCCAGTTGATAAAACGACTTTAGAAAGCACATCTGGAGTGTGGGCTTCTCGATTGAATATGCACACAAGGTCAGGGAAACCTGTAACTAACTTACAATCGGTCCATGGAAACTCACATAAAACGCCGAAAAGGACAAAAAGCGACACTTGTCGTTGTCTTCGCTACATCGATCACCATGGCAACTGTCCCCGTTCTCACCATCAAGAAGCTCGAACACCAAAATATCAAGGGAAGCGATTTTTCCAAACCGAAATCCGGGAAGACGATGGAAATGGTGCGGACTCGTTTATCCGAAAACTGGAGATTTTGAATGCAAATTCTGGAATGGAATTAAACATCTTCCCACGACATAACAGCCCCGTCGGCCATGTTCAACAATCTCACCCGACAAATTTCTGGGGAGAACGCTCTGGCCCGTTCAGTGGGTACAAGTTAGGAAAGATACACTCCCATCTCATAAAGAGCATGGACTCGATACCCTCCAATTCTACCAACCGCGGGCATCTACCAAACCCAGTTAGTGCACCCCTTTCATTATCCAGACACCCCCATGTGCCCTCCATCCTCTCCCAAAGGCCACGTGGAAGCAATCAGCATGAAAAGAACTTTGACGGTGTCATTCGAGGCGCCAATAACTTTTTATGAACGCTTTAAGAGAATTTTCCTTCTCAAGCTGTATACTGTATTACACAACTTCTTTGAAGCTAATTTTGGCATCAGTTCTGTAAACTGGGTTGTCACTAGTAAAACTCTTTGTGCAGTTTTCTTCACTGGCTGCTGCCATAGACTGGGAGGAAATGCCCTTAAAGGAGATAGAAACCTAACCATTACTACTGGTCTATGTGAATGAGATAGCTATAATGAACAGCGCCCCCAAAAGAGTGATGGAAAATCTAATTCCATGTGGCGGATATCAGTGTTTATTCCTTTACACACAAGGCTGTAAGACAACATCAAGTCAAAGTATGACATCATCAGGCCAAAGTATGACATCATCAGGCCAAAGTATGACATCATCAGGCCAAAGTATGACATCATCAGGCCACATGTACTTCATTGTTGTTACAAGGCTTATTTTCTTGTAATGGAGATGATTTTTGCCAACGCTGAATTCTAAAATACTGAACCTTAGTTTCTATGGCAACACTGTTAACATTTTACCTTGGAAAGAGAAATAAAAGTTTCTGTTCCTAGTGGCATTATGACATCACAGATTTACACAATGACAGCTCTAAGACACAACTTTTATTTAAACTATTCCATTAGCTGTTTCAGGGAATTGTTCTTTACAAAGATTTCTGTCAGATAAGCTTAGGATGAAATGTTAGGTTTGTGTCTCCTTTCAGTGAGGTTTGCCTTCATCTATCCCCCATCTCTCTGGCCCCCATAACCCCAGGGACCAGCTTAAGACATCTAGGCAACGAAATTATGACAAAGACTCCTAACATGTCAAGAATGCAATTTTTAATAAGACTACAAACCACATTAAATATTAAAGTAAATGAATTAAAGTCAAGGTGTTTCAGTTTTGGGTTACAAATTAACAATTCATTATATCACTTATATATATATATATCCTGTATAGACAAATCTACTTTTCTTCACATCACAATTAGCTATAATTTAAAGAGAATCAATAAAA
>KN886726.1:0-10314 GCA_000934455.1 Apostichopus parvimensis
TAACGTCTCAAACATAACATTACCCATTAGTAAGACATTTGTATTATTCTTCTGAAAAGAAACTAAGCTGTAAGTCTTTTAGCAAAAGAATAATATAATATTTGTATACAAGAGAACCAAAATTTACCGAAGTACACAAATATGTACATCAATACGAACGTAAAGATAAGAAAGGAAAAGTTAATAAATACTTGAAAACTCATATTACTAAAAATAATCTCAAAAATGGTTCAAGTGATTCTGTTTGAATACGCTTTAAAGCAAAGGAAAAAAAAGTAATCGCTGAATAGCTTTATTCCAGTTTTTGGGCAAAATATGAGGAGTATGTAAATTTCTATTGTACTTTAATAAAATATCCTTAAGTGCAGGATACAGTGGGTGTTCTAAATGAATAGTTCATGTCTTCTTAATAAAATAGGAATTGTCCAAACTGTAAATGTGGCAGATTACAATTTTGAGTATTTTTAATTTGATTATTTCTTGTTGATACACCGTTATTGATGATCAAATTATCCCTCGCGATCAAAATGTTATAAGCAATGCTATAACTGAACATCACCTTTGATATATAGTCTGAAACTAGAAATGTCAATTGTGGTTATCTCCATTTGAATATAATCTTCCTAATAAAGTATCACTGTTCCTTGAAAAGCTTCAGGGGATTTGAAGGATCACTTGCTTAAATTAACATGAATTCATATTAGTGTAAACGTGACTAACATAAGTGTGTGCCTCCAAGCAGGCTTATATATATATTGAAAGGACGGATGTGTGTTTAATTGGAAACCACGAAACTGATTATTATTCAGCTGTTCTTCAGCATGGTAATGCTTGCCATTATGTTGGTCACTTGCACATATGGAAACAAGAGGAGCTGCTTGTATTACTCCATTTCAATGGTTTCGATCTAAATTTGTTCTTGGTTGGTGGGGGGGGGGGGGTCATTGTATTAGTGTTTATTGGGAATAAATTAGAAAATAGAAAGAAACTCTGTAGTATGGGTAGCTCTACTAACCCGCTTCGTCGTCCTGTTGTGCGGATACCATGGTAACCAAAACGTACGTAATCACTGACAATATATTACATTGCAGTATTCTTGTTTTTTTTTAGGTAATTACCATCAATTTGATGCACTCTAACATGTTAGGAAAAGAAACCATTAAAGTACGTGTTAGCCAAAGGTCAACTTAATGGTCACATTTTAGGTTTTCATTGAACTTTCGAGAAACCTTTCGGTACCACTCTCTGTACTCACAGCACTATGAATTGAGGGCAGTATTATGAGAAATATTCAAAAAGGCAAAATACTGAATCTGTCTGAACTGGAAAAAAAAAGTGTTTCAAAATATTCGTGTAAATGAAAGAGCTGTAAATGTTGCAGATTACAATTTTGAATCTGATTTTATCTTTTTGATTCACCGTTACTGATGATTGAATTATCCCTCGCGATCAAAATGGTACAAGCAATGCTATGACTGAAACATTATTTCTGATTTTGAATCTGGAACTAAAAATTGTCAATTTTTGGTGATCTCCATTTGAATTAAATCTTGCTAATAAATTAACATTGTTCCTGAAAATACTTCAGGGGATATAAAGATCACTTGTTTAAATTATTATTTATCCATATTGGTGTATACGTGACTGACATGAATGTGTGGGTCTATGCAGGCTTAGAAATATTGAGGGACAACTCTTGTTTTTATTTGAAACCATAAAACTGGTTTATTCTTCAGCTGTTCTTCATCGTGGTAATGCTTGTCATGATTTTGGTCATTTGCACATATGAAAGAAAGAGGCGCTTCTTTTATTACTCCATTTTAAGGGTTCCGATCTATGTTTTTTTTTTGGGGGGGGGGGGATGCGGATGGGGGAAGGGGTTATTGTATTAGTGTTAAATAGGAAGAAATTATAAAATAGAAAGAAAATTAGTAATAGTATGTGTAGCTCTACTAATCCGCTTCGTTCTCTGTTGTGCGGATACCATGGTAACCAAAACGTATGTAATCACTGACAAAATATTCCATTGCAGTATTCTTGTATTTTGAGTTGATTTCCATCAATTAGATGCACTTTAACATGTTAGGAAAAGTAACCATAAAAATGATGTATAAAGTCAAATGTCAACTTAAGGGTCACATTGGAGGTTTTCACTGAATTTTCAAGAAACTTTCGGTACCACTCTCTGTAATCACAACACTTTGAGTAGAGGGCAGTATTATGAGAAATATTCGAAAAGGAAAAATACTAAAACTGTCTTAACTAAAAAAAGAGTAAAACATATTCGTATTAATTTGAATATACAACAATATGCATACATAAGAGGATCTCAAAGGATTCAGATCCCGGGGTGGGGTGTGGAGGGGTTTTATGACTACAGTATAGTCGGTTACTAGTATAGCGTTGTAATCTTGGCTTTTTGTCATATATAGTATATATTGGTAATTATGTGATTATATCATAAGTTAGAGGATAATGTATTGCAACATTCGGGCCTTCCATCCTCATCCATACCTTATTGTTATTGTCGCAGATGTGGTGGAAAGCTGAGGGCGCCAAATAATACATGAACAAAGACAAAATCTTAATTTGCTTGTGTATGCACGTTTATTACAAACGTAGAAACATTAAAACAAACACCAGTATGTGAACAGAAATATACATCTTTTTACTACAATGACATGCATGAGATAAAAGTATGTTAATAATTCAAGAGTATCGGTATTGTAATTAACAACCGAGCATAACGTTTTAACTTTTACTACAAACATAACGTGTATGACTTTGAGACAAAATAATTGACATAACCGGCGATATTGTTTAACGTCTCAAACATAACATTACCCATTAGTAAGACATTTGTATTATTCTTCTGAAAAGAAACTAAGCTGTAAGTCTTTTAGCAAAAGAATAATACAAATCAATGAGATCCACAAATATCTTGATCAAGATGTCTTCACTTAAAGAAATTGGCTTAGCATATTACGCTTTTCACGTCACCATCTCGATGTACCTTAAATATGACCGTTTACACATTATAACACACATAATATGGCTAGATATTCAAAAATAATAGAAATACACTATTGAGGGGATAATCAAATTATATGATATTTCATGAAATTTGTCAACGATCATAGATATTCACTTGTTTAATTTTATGATCGTGTTCTTTCGTTGTTACTCCACATTGAGATTAATTTTTCAACTGCATATCCCAAAATGTAATTGATATCGTTAAAGGATAGCTAAATGATAGGAACATATCGTCTAAGATGGAGTTGATGCGTGGGGGGGGGGGGGGGGTAGGGGCGAGAGTAACCAATTTACTGCTTCGTGGGATATTAAAGCTTTTGCATTGTTTGTTTATTCCATCGATTTAACCATGAGGATTGTATAAATAGTTATGCCTTTGAATACTGCCCTCTTTTCCCTACTAGTCAGAGTCTCTGTTCTCCATGGTATCCATATGATGATATCAGTGAGAAGGTCACCATTTTGATGTCACTCATTGTTTAATGACGTCTCTCAGTGTTGGATGACGGGATTTAAAACTAACTTTGTCTTCCCAATAAATCGGATATATGTATTCATGTTATTAGGTCCGTGCATCTAACAGTGCATGACGAGTCTGTGTCTTTCATTGACTTTAGTGTGCTCAATGCAGATGTGCGTTTACCTGCCAGGAATAGGTTACTCCGATATTTGTGAAGATATATCATAATAACTTAAATAATTTTTGCTTCGTTTTATTATATTTTCCTGAAACTATATTTCAACAAATCATGAAAATAATATTTCACTTGCTTGCAGGTCTCTGACGACAAAGGTAATCTACCAGGAGAAGAGGTAAAAGAGACACATTCCTGTTAATTAGTAATGGTAATTAAGTAATACACAAGGAGGTGTTAGTTACTGCGGAACAAAAAAATAAGACACAAGAGTAGTATACCTTGTGTCTCATCAGGGAGAAAATATTTATAACCGACGTGAAAAGGAAAGGGAACAAAGATAAATCAGTAACAAGTTTACATCTCGTAATGATGATATCACTGTTCTCAAAGTCAAGTTAAGATACGGTTTTAATAATCTTCCTTCTTCGCATACAGTCACAAAATACTAATCCACGAACTGATACACATTTAAATACTACAATGTTTAGTCAGATGTTATGGAGCATTACAAGCCAACACACTCACTCACACAAAATTGAAATATTGCTTAAAAACATCAGCCTTCAATATACTTTCCTCAGTGTTGATGTCAGGCCAGGTCGGAGAGAAATAGAAACAATCAAGAGAAGAATGTTGTCGAAAAATTGATTTATTTTGAGTTCAACCTGATACTGATACTATTTTATCGTGCAATCGACTGCCGCTTTGTCAATAAGGTAGCCATTTAAAAAAATGTTTACCAAACCAATATAATACTAGTTAAGTTGATATATAAGGCGTCATTCTATTTGATTTTCCAATTAAGGATATTTCATTTTGATATATTCAGTGTAAATATCAATCTTAAACATTTTGCCTAAACAATTTCATACAGACGGCGCTTGTGACACCAAATCAGAAGGCTATTGCTTTTTTTTACTGTTTTTTATTTGTGTCATCATATGTAATGACACGCGACTTATCCAGCTAACAAGCAATGCACTTAGACTTAGGATGTGTTAGTATCAAATTATGTCTTCTTTCTTCCAAAATAAACACAAGAGCTGTTTTGAAGGCATGGTATATCTAAATTACTGAGGCCCTTTTAAATGTTAGTTATCTTAAACGTACAGCTAGTTAATGATAATACAAGTTCCGCCATAACAAAACACAAGGGTCAAACCCAGACAAGCATTGTCAAGAGAATCAACTAAAATAACTATCCCATTTGATGTCACAAATGATGACTTATTATAATGATTAGAATGCTATACCTTGCAACTCAATTGAAAATGGCGACTCAAGTTGACGAGACCAGTATTACACCCGATATAAACAGTGAACACAGTAACTACTGTAAATCTGTTTTACCACAGTAACAACTGGACCGTGCTATAAATCAGTAGCATGAGCTATTACGATTACAGTGAGAACTGAAGATATGTGTAATCCCAACAAATCGAGCTTATATTTTGGGGATTACAATCCTAAGAGCACTTGCTACCGATGTATCAGCATGATTCAGTTTTCACTCTGGGACAAAGCTTAAATATTTGCTTTAGTTACTGTAAGCTCTGTGTGAATCGGTTCAGTGTTAAAACAGGTCGAAACTTTCCATTACATGGTACTAGTGTGATAGTGCATTGGGTTATATTGGTTCAGCCATAATGATATGATGATGTAATCCCTGGATAAATCATTGATGGTTACCAGCAGGAAAGAGGATGGGGTGTGGAGATACGTGAACAATTCTTCAATTGTAAAGTAATCCTGTTTTACACAGATGTCACCTTTCACAGATTGGGAGAAGACAAGATCATTGTGCTGTGTACACCAACATGAAAAAGTTAACATGGCTATGACACATACTATTCAGTGTTGATATTTTTTCATACATATTTTCAAAATTTCAAGCATACAATTAAGCTATAACAAAAATCTAAACTCCAAAATGTTTTCCTTCCAGTTCCATGATATCAAAGGGCCATAGCATTATCAACCATGGTTTCATGGATTTAGCCTTCATGTGCATATCATGTTCAGTACTTAAATATTCACAGGGAATCCTCTGCAATGATTGCTAAAATTGACAAAAAGGGTCAATACATTTAAAAATAAGTGAAAATGAATTTCGTTGTAACCTAAATCAATAATCTCTGAGATAAATCTTCTTATATGGCTCCATATGATGAATATTTACAACATTTATATATATACTGCATTGTCTTTATTTCTGTTTAATATTATACATATTCATTATTTATACTTTTCCCTCTTGTTTAGGGACTCGATGAGAGAAGTGACCAGATGAACCTGGCTAGGTTGACTTAACTGTAAGTGAATACAGCTTTATACTTTCTTCTTTAGTATTTAATATTTGTTATTTTGCTATTTTTAAAATCTTTTTGTAAACTCTTATCATATGTTAAAAATATCGTCATCATTAACCCGATATTTGATCCCTATATCTGTGATTTTCTAATCATATCTGGTCACTTATATCAATTGCTTCAACTGCAGTTGATTTTGTTGTATTTTGTATTAGCAAAGCTGATCAATGATAAAATGTATCAAAATGAGTGATAAGTTCATTCCATTCACAGAAACAAAGGTATCTGTTTATTATTGTAATAATGTAAGATACACTACCTTCCTTACCGCTGCTTTGGCGTAAGAAGTCCATATCTTAAAAAGTGACACATTTCATTATCTGATAACATGTGTGTTATCACTAAAACGGTTATTATAACTGTTAGTATAATTTCACCTTTCCTCATCATATTATTAATTTTATCGGCAAAAATTATAGATAATCATGAGTCTTCCCTTAATACTATCGGAGGCAAAAGGTGTCTGTAAACATTTGAAAGTTTAAAAAGGAAACGACTATATATGTGCGATATGGTGACGTCACTCAATTAGACGAAGCACATAAAATAATATAATCTGTGGAAAAGAAGAGAGTTAAATCTGAGCAAGGTCTTGGCTCGTCAGCTGTTTGGCATATGTGACCTAATTAATACATGAAATGCTATTTTTAAATGCACGAGGTGAGATCGGGAAAGGTAGAAATGTAATACAGATTGATGAATTAACAGACAGGAGGAATGTCAAGGTCAGAGAGTCACCATTGTGTTTTCTAAAACACAAACATGTTAAAGAGCATAATCGTGTTACATTACTGTTTGCTCTGATGATAAGAGAGTAAAGTATTCTTGCAGAGCACATGAATTCTCTCGTTGAAGTTGAGAAGAATGTTAATGTATAATTCATAGAGATACCTACCTAAGAAGACAACAATAATATTGAAGAGGAATCCGACATGGATTATGTACCCAAAGAGGGTAACTTCATACCTGTCGTTCACTTGTTTCTCGTGTCGCGGTGTTTTGTTTAGCTGGTGGGTGAAATTCCTTCTTGGCTCGTGGTATTGTTGACACTTCTTCCGTGAGGTGGGTTGGAAGGGGTGGTCTAGGTGTCATCTCTCCATTGTTCTACAAATAAGTATTTTGCTCGACCCATTCATTCTAATAAAAATTGCCTAATATACACAATTCTATCTTTATTTTACAGCATGTTAATCTGGCGTTGCCAATCATCAGCAGGACTGTGACATCATTCACTCTATTCTCAGAAAGATGCCACTATTTCCATTGGGAACGGAAATACTTAAAAGATTATGTTGTAAACTGTTAATAATCCCAAACACTACAACCATCGTCAGATAGATCTCCAGTACAATACACATGCAACTAGTCTAGTATAATTGTGACGTCATCAAATGCCTATATTCTCAAGACAATGATATGATGACTTGATGAACACATTCATTGTGAATGGATATTGTAGAGGGATTAGGTTGTACAATAATAATCATACTAACTTCATTTAATACAAAGCAGTAACATTTGAAAAAAAATACTGTTCAATTTACATTTTGTGTTAAAAGAATGACTTTAGGTGGAATTGCAGTCTTTAAATGTAATAGTCCGAAAAAAAAGATTGTTATTAATGTTTCTTTAGCTTTTCTGTTTTAAAAGTCATTCACCTTTGAAAGATGGTAAATGTCTTGAATACTCCTTTCAAGCTAAATTGATGATGACGTTGGCCCCTTAGTGCAGGCGTAAATATCCATGTTAGTATTGTGATGTATCCATTTTAATAACTCAACAAAATCAAGTTTTGTAACTTTGTTCTTAAAACATAGCATATTTGGATGATTTTCAACACCATTTCTTCCGTGTCGAATTTGTACTTCAATGTTAACATGTTAGTTGAGGCCATAAAAGTCTTCTTATCTCGTTGATTTTTGTTTTGCATTAGTGGAACTGACATTACTGGCTCCGTATTTAAAAATATAGTCCAGTCACTCATGTTGATGACCTCAGCTGTTTAAAATAACATGTTTTAAAAATTGTTATAGTAAAACAACCTAGACTGAAAGCGAGAGGGCTACAACATATCAACATTAATGTTGTGCTCTAAAGGTAATTCTTTAAATATGCTTCATTTCCAACAACTCCCTTTTGTGCTCTAAAGCTTTTACATTTAATCTCTGAGGTTTTGTTAGTTACATCGCTGTCGTTCGTGAGACTAATGGTGGGTTAATGGGGACCTACATTTTATCTCATTAGCATTTATGAATATGATCAGGCGCGTATCCAGGGGGGGCGTTGGGGGCGCGCGCCCCCCGGGTAAGAAAAAGAGGAGAGAAAAAAGAGAAGAAAAAAGGGAAAAAAGAGGCGAAAGAAGGGGAGGAAGGAGAGAAGGGAAAAGAAAAAGAAGAAAGAGAGAAAGAGGAGAAAAGGAGGGAGTAGAAAAAACGGCAAGAAACAAGAGACGTCTAGAGGTCGTGCACTGACCTAAATGGGGTGTGACCACTCCCGATTTTGCAATTTCCCAAGTAATCCGGAGGACACTGTACTGTATGGATATCTAGCAATATCCAGCGATATCTAGGGATGAAAATCCCAAGATCTTTCCTATACTGAAAGCAGATAGAGAATCGAAGCCTCCAGTGTGTACTGAACTTGAAACTGTGCGTCTATGAAATGAAAAGAATGTGGGGCATTGCACAATAAACAGATCAAAGTTATTTATTCCAGTTTAATTTCAATTATTCGAATTTGTAAAGCTAACAGCAGATATCACATCATATCAGTGAGCATGAAAATGGCGTTCCAGGATGAACAGCCTCCAAACCATGGGCGCAGATCCTGCGGTAGTGGGGACATGATATACCGTGTCCCCACCAATTTGTCTTGACCAATAGCTGCATTTCAAGTTCCCCTGTACTGAACTTTGGCGCAGTTTGATCCAGCATTGTGCAAATGACATGCAGCAGTTCTCATTTTATTATATTTTATCCACAGTTGTTAAATATAGAACAGAAATCGCATTTGCGGCAGTCTATAATTGTTTCCTGGGAGAGGACCCCAGACCCATCGTATGCAAAAGTCTACTTGGATTATTTGTCCCCTGATTTTTTTTCTGCAGACGCCCATGTATTTCCCCAAACTAAATTTCTAAGCCATGAAATATAAAACTGAAGGAGGTTTGGGAGCATCATTAGGTCTGGGAAATGTTATTTCCGGCGATCTGGGAGGTTATATTTGCCAAAAAAATCGTACGCTACGCGCGAACCCATGGTCGCGCTCCGCTTAGATAGTGTCAGAGAACAGACACGCGTCCCCACCATTATCCAAGACAGATCTGTGCCCATGCTCAAAACTGTCGATGTGTGGTAGTGTTCGGTTTCTGAAATATCTGGTATTTTTGTCTTTCCTACAACGAAGTTTTATAGTAACCGTTGTAAGAGGTTTTAATATTTCTACACCAATAAAATTAACTGTGTCTGAATTTTCGAAAATTCCCTGACCAACATCTTCTTCATACTTCCCTCTACTCGTTCAATTTTGACCGATCTGTAAGGGGTTGAAGGGGGTTTTTCTATATCGGTTGTCCATAGATGAAATTTTGTGCAACATTATGGGTATGTTTTGAAGTGAATTTATTCACGAGAAATGTGAATTTTCAAATTCAAACAAATAATGGGCTTGAAACCTTGAAAAGTGGGGCTGACGGGTATTGTGGGCCGCGACGCAGAATCACCTACAAGAGCAATGATCCACAGGAGATGCAATGAGGTCGAACAGGATGTGTGACTGGTGACAATCTTCAAAAAGGTTATAGATTAAAAAAAAAACTATTTGAAAATACTTGGCAAAAGTGTACATCTGGTTGGTCAGTTTCAAGCCCGAGAAGTGCCATTTCCGGTGATCTGGGGGAGTATCAAAACCAGAAATGTTATTGTGCGCTGCGCGCCAACCAATGGTGGCGCTCCGCTTAGATAGTAATTCGCGCCCCCCGGGTAAGAAAATCCTGGATACGCCCCTGATGATGTATATGCTGCTAAAGTTTGTAATCAATTCCCCGTCTACAATATATATCCCATATAGAGAGACAGAGATATCATCTTCGCCACCAGCTGAAATTGTACGGTGACGTCACTGATTACCAAGCTAAAGAAACAATTAAAACAATTACTACTTTTGTCTATTGGATGAAGCTAGATGAAATGTCAACCAAATACAAACAAAGAAGCACAGAGAAGTTACAGAGACTGAATACTTTTGAGAAACTAGTATACTTTATCCACCTT